>JBBMEG010022750.1:5668-16755 GCA_037832605.1 Cyclanthera cordifolia | reverse complement strand
AATTAGTGTAATTATTATTTTTAAATATTTAAAATAAATTATCATTCGAAATATTATTATAAATTACATTCAAGATTGTATTTATTATTTTTAAATTTTTTGATTGCAATAATTACTTATAAATATTAAAAATAAATTTTTATTTTGAATACTAGTTTTAATTACTCTTAAAAGTTACATTCAAACAATATTTTAACTATAATCATTATTTATAAATACTAAAAATAAATCTTATTTCTAAATACTGTTACGGTCTTAATTTAATAATGTCATAGACACTGATTGAACATAAAGTTAAAGTTTCAAATATTTATCAAACACTTTACAAAACTATTATTGCATACCTATAAATAGAGTACAAGACATAACCGAATATAAAAGAAAGTGATAATTAATTAGATTTCAAACATTATCAAATTGATGGTTTTATTGTTATTTTTTATTTACGAATAATATAGGGAGGGAATGATTTTTTTTTTTTTTTTTTTCCATTTGAAATTTAGATCTCAGGAATCTTCGACCTTTCAATGATTAAACATTATTAATTTCATTTATATACTCACTCTAACATGATCTTTCCTTAATAGTCATATCACATGCTAAAAGTGTTGATGATCTCATAATATCTCACGTTGATAAGGTGGAGAGTCATCCAACCATATAATTTAAGGTGAGCCACTCCTCTCATAACCAATTAGGTTCGAGATGGATGTCTACACTTATAAGTAAAAGGACATAGGATACTTGAGGTTGGCAAATATGGTGTGTGCATGTTTATCTACCATCATAATTATTAGATAAAAACTTGAAAACAGAGGAGGTGTTCGTTTGCAAGATTGTAAACGGAATATTTTGAGTAATTATAAATGTTGAATTATTTTGAGTGATTACAAATTTTAATTTTTATAATAACTCATTATTTTGATAGAATTGTTGCAGTTATTAGCTCGTATGGTTGATAGCTTTTGTGGAAAGGTTACTACTAGCAACTCGTTTGGATATAACAAGTAATAAGTGTTTCTCTTGAGAAATTATAAACAAATAGTTATAAATGAATGATTAGAACGAGCTGTTGCAAACGAATGATTATTTTAATTGATTACAATATCTAGCAAAAATGTGTTTGTTTGAAGAAATGTTAGTAAAGACTCATTTGTAATAATTTTGTAAAAACGCAAAACAAACATCCCATAAATATAAAAATGTGTGACACGAGTATATAAAATATTTATTAAAAATATATAAAAAATGATTTGATTAATAAAAAAAAATAAATAAATAAATATATATATATATATATATATATATATATATATATCAAACGTGAGTCACGACCTTACAAAAGGTGAGAGCACTATATTTAATTATTTAAAAGTATTGCTCTAATTATTATGACCAAATAAAATAAGTTATCCAGTACAAGACATGTTATGTTATCCCACTAACGACAAAATTCAAGCCCTCAATTAAAGCTAGCTCGGGATCATCATAAACTTTTTTAGGTAATATTTGTTTTAAGTGTTTATAGAGATTTTACGAAACGAATTTTTATAATCACTATTTGAAAGTATTATACAAACGAGCTATTATTATAATTTCTTATTTATAATTACTCAAAATAACTCATCATTTCTAAACACTACACAGCGTTAAAAGTAAGGTAGGCCTCCTCTAACGACCAAAAACAACCATATTTAATGGTTGGTTTGTCGCTATCCCGTTCGACACGTAGGCCAAGCCCATGGGAGGCAAATCATTGGACCAAGTGTAGCGAGAGCAGTTGGACGTGGACCAGTTTCTCTCTCTCTCTTTTTTTACTACTTTATTTTTTGAAAAGCCGTAATGCAAGCAAAAGCTGTACTTCACTACTGGTTGACACGTGTCACTTGATTATTACGAACATTTTCTTCGACTTTCCAATGTGACGCGGGAGAACCCGAGTTAGGCGGGAAACAGAGCCACCGATATGGGAAAATTTTCTCCATTGTACCAATATTTTATACTTAAAATAAAAAAAAAAGTCATTTTTAATTTTATATCTATAACTTGTAGATAAAATCTATTTAATTATAAAATTATTTATTCAAATGAATAGTTTTTTCAAATAATTCACATTATAGTCTTTGATATAAAGTTTATAAATTTTTTAATATTTTAAAATTTTACTTAAAAAATATAAAAGGGAAAAAATTAATTAAAAGATTTGAGAAACTGATCCCGAAAAAAAATGGATGAATTTCGCCTGAACACAAATTGATCTTGGAAGCACTAACGAGGACAATAGTTAATAATTCAAAATTTCAATTTATATTATGATAGGTTTAAAGAATATCGTAACGAATTTTGGAAAATAAAAAGTAGGAGAACAATAGTTTATTACATAATATGTTGTAGGTAATTATTAAAAAAAGGTCGAATTATCTCATATCAACCTAAACTAATTTAAGTCAACTCAAGAAATAACTCAACTTATGAAAAATTTATTTGGATCCAATTCATCAAATTGGATGGAATTGGTTGAGTTATTAAGGTTGTCGAATTTTTTGAACACTCTTAATTTGTAGCATAGACTTAAAGGGTTCGAAGTTCAAATTATTGTTATTTTATAGTATCATATGGGTGTAAGTCAAAACTAATGTCATTTTATTAGTTGCTAAAAGAGCCATTGACAATCCTACATAAATAATAAGTATCCCAAATGAAATGCGTCAAATTTGAAGAAACTTGCCTTTGTTTCTCAAAATGATCCCTTGTGGTACCTTCTTCAAGCCACATCTTCTTCATTTGTAACTCCCTTCTTCTCCTGATGCGTTTCAGCAGCACCATCATTGGAAAGATCGAGCTCTAGCGGTAATCCTCCTCGGAAATTGGTCGTTGAGGATGCTGACCCGACGCCGCTGCAGAGAATAAACCAAATTAATGAAGTCTAAACACATGAATACATAAGCTAAGGAATGATGAATTGATGAATGAGCTTACCTCCTATCAATAAGAACAATGGATCGAAGCTCGCAGTTGGCAAAACTGCAGAATCAAGAGAATCTCTACGTAAGATCAACAAAATGATTAAATCATGATAAATCAAGTTTAAGGTACTTAGACGCCTCCTAGTATCACTCAAAACCTAATATCAAAATGACCAAATAGTTATAAGCCCCATCCCCAATTCCTCTATTATACGACCAAAATACTTATACTTACTCCTAACTATTTGCTAAGAAGCCCTTACAATATCCCTAAATACTTTCAATATATATAAATCCTTGATGAAATTCCTTGAAAAATTCGTAGGTAGTGACTACCGTAGATCGAACTCGTAATCTTTTGGTGTTTTAAGATCTTTTTGACCACTAGGTCAACCCCATGATGGTTACATGTAATAGTTTCTCCATTTAACATCAATGCTTGTGCATTTGATGCTGTCTGTCTAGATGTATTCCATTTATTATGCATCCTTCCTAATTCATAATTAAGAAATCTATCATCCATAATAAGGAAGAATAAGCTAATTTGATGGTCAAGTTAAGTAGTTTTATTTGTTCATGTTTTGCAAAGTACTCTAAAATTCAGTATTAAGTGACATCAATCTTGATGATGAGAGTAATGCTTACTGATTGCAGATTTCACCCTTTATAGATGGATGGCAGTCATTTCCAAATGCACTCATTGCATGAAATATGAAACCACTGTGGCTGACAACTGCAATCTCTTTCTCCTTCCTGCTCCAAAGCCTGGCCACAGTACAACAAAAACAAAATTGACAACAAAATGTCTTTCTTTTTTTTTTCTGTTAATGCATGTGATATGATGTACAATAAAAACAAAATTGAGCAGCAAGAACATTCAAAAGGATTTTGTTGGTATAAACTTGTTGAAGTGTGAAACTGTTGAACTATATATGTTAAATCTACCGATCGATTTGGAGTAAATTTAACTATATCAACCAACATTCACTCTCATTCGTGGGATTATAAGTTGGAGAAATGTTCAACAAGTGAAATTCAATTTTAACTGAGAAAAAAAGATTTAACAAGGACTTGATCTCCTGTTCTGAAGCCATGTTGAATTATGCTAAATCACCACTCAACCAAAAAGCTTAACCTGGTGGGTTGAAATAAATTTAACTATATGTCTATTATCAATCAACCAATGGGTTGAGGTAAATTTAACTATATCAACCAACACTCTCCCTCGCTCGTGAACTTAGAAATTTGAGAAATACCCTACAAGTGAAATTCAATTTTCACTGAAGATAAAATGATTTAGCAAGGACTTGAACACATGACCTCCTGCTCTGATATCATGTTGAATTATGCTAAATCATCAATCAACTCAAAAGTTTAAGCTCATGGGTTGATATAAATTTATATGTCTATAACAACTAAAACTCCCCTCACTTATGAGCTTGAAAATTTGAGAAATTTCTTGTCCTATAAATAGAATCAATTTCAACCCAAAAGCTATTTATAATTTCAACCCAAAAGCTTTAGCTGATAGATTAAGATAAATTTAATTATATCAATCAACCAAACAAAATATTGAATTGATTTTGAATTATTAAAGACATGTTTTGGGATTGACAAACAAAACTAACCACACAGCTGACATCCGATGGAAGCCAAAGCTAAAAACCAAAAGAACATGGAGGTGATTTACCATTTAAGAAACTTCAGTCCTCTATCTGCTACTTCTTCATTGGTCTCTCTGATGTCTGGCTTCCACAGAATATCGTCATCATGTTCAATCTAGAAAAAGTATTTAAATTTTTTAGTGAATAAATATAAGTTAAAAATCTAAGAATAGAGATGAAAAATAGTCCCAAGATTGACAAAAAACGATACAACTTGCCATTGAAAAATCAATAGCAGGGAAAAGAGACCGATACTCGCTAATGCTTCCCCTCTTGTCACATGGATGAATATCCTGTACAATGAATATAATGATTTGCCATAAATAAATATTGTTTAAGACTGGAAGAAACATAGTATTTTCAAGAATTAATAAAGCTAAACAAAAAACAAACATGTCATGAAAAATACAAAAAAATTCTGACTGGACGATAGTTATAAAACGAGAATTCGAATTCACAATCTCTAATTCATAAAGACATACTTCATGTCAGTTGAGTTATACTCTTGTTTATCAGAATTCTCAAATAGGATAATAATGTTGATAACGTGTTTTATTATTGGTTGCCTTAAATTTCGATGTCAACTTACCTCTCTAATATTAATATATAAATGTGAGAACTTAAGGAAATTAAATATGAATAAGCTATGATCACAAAATTAAGAGTTACTCGATATCAAGGAAATGACTCCCTTTCCCCTATAAACTGATATGTGCTTGTACAGGAAAATAACTCGAGAATCTTTTTTTAAGTTCATTTTATAGATTATGTCTTAATGAGCATCCACCTCAAAACTAATTGGCTATAAGAGGAGTAGCGCACCTTATCTTATAAATGTGTTGAAGAATCCTCACATTTTCGATGTGGGATAAATGGCCACAAGGTTAGTATCTTCAACATGCTCCCTCAAGATGGTGTCCTTTTTGGGAAAGTCGTCTTGGATTAGATCCGAATTTGTGGATCGAAATAATACTCGCTTGGGTCGGATCCAAATTTTTGGGAACATCAAATGTCCGCTTAAGTTTTTGCCCGCTTGGGTGGGGTCCTTGAAATTTTGAGGGTCAATAACCCGGTGCTCTGATACCATATTAGATAATGTGACTATTCACCTCAAAACCAATTGGCTACGAGAAGAGTAGTCCATCTTATCATATAAATGTGTTGAAGAATCCCCACCCTTTCAAAATGGGACAAATGGTCACAAGATGTGTATCTCTAACCTCCTTTTCTCGATATGTGCATAATATCCAAGAACTTTCACTCAATATATAAGGTAGAATAGAGTTAAATATTTGCATCAAAGAAGAAACATCATAGAACTGGTGAACATACAAAAGATAGATGGCCATTAAAATACACATTAACGTTTCATGTCAGCACAATGAAAGATAAAAAAGAAGTTGGACTTGAATTTATTAAAATATACCATGTGTTCCCGACAAAGCTCTACTGCCAAAAATGGCGGGCAATTCAAACTTGAAATTGCAGGGCGGTTGCTACCTCCTGCATTTGCTGCCATTAACGGAGGAACAGTTATACCATCTGAATATCCATCACCACCAAACGCTCCAACTGCTGTTTGCATAGTCCTAAATACAAACATGGCAGTTGAAATTGTAAATATTTGATTCATGCAACACTATTATTTTGTGTGATTATAAATGATGGGCTATTTTTTAAGTGATTAAAAATTTGAGTTTTACTAATAGCTCGTTTGAATGCGATTTTTTGTAAGGGGTTGCAGTTAATAGCTCTTTTGGATGATGATTTTTGTAGAAGGATTATAGAATATAGCTCGTTTGGATGTGGTTAGAAATTAGTGATTCTTTTGAGGGGTTACAAATGAATGATTAGAAATGAGTGGTTAGAAATGTATGATTATCTCGAGTACTTAGAAATGAGTGATTAACCATAGCTCGTTTGGATGTTGTCGTTTGAAAAGGAGTCGTAAATGCTCATTTTGTAATATCTTGTTTGGATGTTGTCGTTTGAAAATGAGTTGTAAATGCTCATTTGTAATAGCTCGTTAATACCTTCCAACGAACACCCTCTTTGAACACAATTTTTAAAATACACAAACCATTTAAAAAAAAACATTCTCGAATAATTTAAACGATTATACAAAAAACGATTAAAAAAAAAAATTTGAGCTTTCCTTATAGCTGAGCTACTTTGAAACATACTTTTAGTTCCATGAACAAAACCTGAATAAACTATCTGAGACATAAAACCAAATCTTTGGATATATTGATATCCAACAAACTCATAAAATGGAGAGGCAAATAATAACATCAAGTCATTGTATTAATCCAAACTTGCATCATGTTAGTTTGGCAAAGGCTTTTTATTTATTTTTTTTAATTCAACTACAATTAAGGGCAGAGGGATTCGAATCCGTAACCTCTAGCTAGGATATGGTTGAGTTGTATACTTCCGCTCATACATTTAGTAAGAATACAATTTAACTATATCCCGTGAGCTTCTACACAATTTTTGCGTGTTGAAGTAAATAAATAAAAAACTTTGATAAACAATTCATGCAGGATCTCAAACTCAATGTTGTTTGTTTGGGTGTTTTATAGAGCTATTAAAAACGAGTTTTTATAATCACTCTTTAAATATCTCGTACAAACGAGCTATTACCACAATTTCTTTTTTAAAACCACTCAAAATAACCTTTCATTTCTAATCACTCAAAATAATCACTCCACAATTATTCATCAAAACACCTCCCACGAGTCCCAATCACTAGTTCAAAAATATTACTTATAAGAAAGGTTCATTCATCCCATAACATGTATCTAAAAGTTTCTTAAAAGAAGAATTATTTGTTTCAAACATGAGATACCTAAACAATGGGGATGTGATGACTAACTCAATTCTCTTAGAAAGTCCACATGATTGTACATGTTTCCGAAGATTATCAACCTGTTTCAATTCCCAAGAAAAAGAAAAGAGAAAAATCCATTATGTCAGTTCATAGGACTTGAGAAAACAAATTGTAGCTTCATTTTTTTTCAAGATCATAAACAATGAAATTACTCATATGAAAATTCTAGTACTGCCAAATCAATCATGATAACCGTTGAATTAGGTTGAACTACCAATCAAACCCACAAGGTTAAACTAATGGATTTGAGTTAATTATATCAAACAACACTCTCCCTCATTTGTGGACTTGTCAGGGACTCTAACTCAAGACCTCTTATTCTGATACAATGTTGAATTATGTTGAACTTCTAATCAACCCAAAAGCTTAAGCTGATGGGTTGTGATAAATTTAATTATATAAATCAACAATAACTGAGTAAGATTTCATCAACTTTCTCAATTAGTTTTTGATAATAGTGAGTGTTTATGCTAGTTTATGAGCACCTCTATTATTCTCACTAGACTAGCGGGTGATTCTCGGCTCTCGTGCTCGTCAGTGAAGTAAATTATTAGCCTTTTAAAAACGAGTGTTGTGTACTAATAGACTTTCTTACAATAACCAAAAAGAAAGAAGGGCAGCAGGTGCGGTAGCAAAACTGATTGCAAAAGAGGGGAAATCTGCCATATTAAAATTACCTTATGGGGAGGTTGCTCAGTAACAGTCGGACAAGTGGGTGCTAAGAGGTGTGCGGAAGTGGGTATCACCCGCTTCCTACCAAGGATTTGAATCGTCCTTGATGGTGCCAAGAGCAGGTATAAGAAATTAATTCCTAGATAGATAGGTACTATGGATTGAATCCATAGCCTCTGAATACCATACGATTTACAGAGTCCTTATACGACCATTAAACCGACCCAATGTTGGTTATTAGCTTACTCAAATTCGTAACTAATATTCCCTGCATAAATCAGGGCCTACCTGTTCCCATCCAAGTGAGGTAAGTTGAGCATCAAAGTAATCATAAGATAGATATTCCTTAAAGTCCTTCTCTCCTGCCACATTATGAAATCCCTGGGCATGCCTCACCTGTAAATCAGACTTAAAAATAAAGTTTAAATGCTTAAAAAATACAAACAGTAGAGTTCGGTCACATACCAGATGAATAGTTTTAGTACGGTGTGACGGATACAAACTTAGCCCAGCAGTAGTGTCCATATCTGTAGAATTCCGGCAAGAAAACAAGTCAGAAGTAAACAGCTTAGAACAAAAATAAAGAGTTGTGAAGTTCCATCTAATGAAGGTTATTAGATTTCCACACTTTTCCAATATGGTACAATGTTACGATGCTCAACTCCCTCCTCAAGATTGTACCGCTTTTGAACAAATCAATTTTGAGTCAAATCTCAATTTCATTTTAATTAGACTCAATACTGTTTGGACTTAATGAGTTATATTAACATATCAGAGACTCTAGAGTTCGATCTCAAAATCGATTGGTTACTAAGAGTAGTCCTCACTTTTCTAACGTGGGACAATGTAGGATCCTCAACATCCACGACCGAAACGAAATCAAATAACAAAAGAAAGTTGCATACAAATAAATGTAAAATAATATTAGAGAATTCTAAATCGTTCACCTTTATTCTAGATGGTCAAGAAAGATTTTAGATCACAAACATTTATACAAGATTGATGAAGAAAATTTTAGAACACTTTTTCTAAGATTGGCGTAGAATTATCTAGAACATGCATTTTGTCCAAAATAAAGTTGTGGCAAAATTGTGACTTCATGATTGACTTGATTATCAGTGACCAATTTATGATCATAGGATTTACTTGAAGTTCAAGTTTATGTGCACTATAAATTGGTGATGATTCTCGAAAAACCATCCTAAAATCTTCCAAGACATATCACATCTAAGTGAGTGAGAGTGTGAGATAAAAATAAAAAGAGTTTTTTCTTATAAGAGAGTTTAGTGCTAGTTTGTAAGATAGGACGTTTGTAACTCCTATTTTTATAGACAAGTTCTTCTATACTTGTCCGTAATCTTAACCCTAATTTCTTTATGAGTTTTTCACTTTAAATCACTATGTGTTATTCTTACTAAGCTTCGATTAAAGAATCACAGCAATAAATTCTCAACACGCAAATACCTAACAGTTGAAACATTACATTTCGAAAGTTGCCTACGAATAAATTCTCAACACACAGATACCTGACAGTCGAAAAATTACATTTCCAGAACAATAGCAGTAAACGAATAAAATCTTAACAGCAAATCCTTACTAAAAAACCAAAACCATCGATGAATATTACAATAGATATAAGATTGATCTACCTGATTTAGAGGAAGATCTCGACGAGGCTCTCAGAGGAGGAAGCTATGAAGAAGAAAAGTCGTGTTGAACACGATTCTAAAAAGTATAATAAACAATGGGGAAATATTATAAAATTATTCATCGCCATTACAGAAATAACCGAAACAGAGTTGTTAAATATCGCGTGCGAATATCAGCGCGTGGATTGAGCACTTCCGATGGAAACGAAACGAGAAAGAATCTAAAATTGGCAATGAAATCCGCACAAGAACTTTGAAGCTTTGCGTACGGACGACATGGCATTGGTGGCAGCTGCTGTTCTCATCGGTGCATTCAAACCGGCCGATAGTGAAAAAGTAAGCCTTTCCATATTTGTAAATTTTTTAATACCAACTGTTATTTGCGACAATTAATTAACTAATTAATTACCTAAATCAATAGATTCTAATCACTTTTAGGGTGGAGGTTAATGCCTCAACCGCTGAACTATGCTGACTTTGACAATCTTTATCATTTTTAAACCTTAACCAATTAAATAAGTAAAAGTTAATGTGTAAATGATGATAGTACAAGTTATGTGACTAACTGGACAAATAAGTCACATAATTTATATGTTAATGACAATGGTATTAGTTAAGTGACTCATTAGAATAAATAAAATGCATCAATTATACATGAATAACTAATTTAAATAAATAAATATATATACATATATATATATATATATATATATATATATATATATATAATTTACGTCAACCAAAATAACTAATATTTAGATTCTATTTAATCATAAAAAACAAGTTATATTTTTGATACCATAAACATTAGATTTTTTTTTTTTTTTTTTTCAAATCATGGCCTAAGTTAGGGCTCATTTGGCTAGGGTGGAAAGTAAATGAAAGGATTGGAAAAGGAAGACAAAGCAAGTACATATGTGTTTGAGAGAAATGAAGAGGTAGGAAGATATAATAAATTGGTGTCCGATGTAATGAAAAGGGAAGAGATAAAAAGTTATGAAGTGATGCAATCAATTTTTTTTTGATAATATTTACTTAATATATTATTTATAATTGAATTCATTTTTTTATTCATAAAATAATATTTTTCAAAGTTTATATTAGTTATTTATTTCAATATTTCTAATCTTTTTTATATATTAAATTCAAATAAATGCATATAATGATTAAAAAAAATTTGAATACATAAATAAAATAAAAAAATTTAAATCAATTATTTAAATTCATTAATTTCATATAAAATTCT
>JBBMEG010022730.1:0-25527 GCA_037832605.1 Cyclanthera cordifolia | reverse complement strand
TTGGAGGTATTTGTGAATGATAGTTACTTAAAGGGTACTAATGTACTTTTATGTTTTTTTAAATGCGTTTTGAATATTCTTGCAATTAAATTGATTTTTTGGTAGAAATGTAAAATTTATTCAGATGGCTATAGATATAAACAACCCATTTTTTTAATCAGTTAAGGTTTATGATTTTCATTTATTATTTCTATTTAATTTCCTAAAAAATTCTAAGTCGTTACCGTAGCTATATAAACTCTTATGGTAGTATCTAATATGTTCTTAAATATACATCCATCAAATCTCTCATAATTTCAATTTATTTAAGAAAATGCTACAATTAAAATAGATGAATGAAAAGTTTCCATATGGAGTAATTTTCAAATCTTTATTCGCCAATTTTAATTATAAGTTTTTTTAAAAATATATATATATTTAGTACATAGCACATATTCATTTATTATCAAAAATTCTAATTTTACCAGTTCTTTAGAACACAAATTGAAGATTATTAGCGAGTTGATTGAATCTATGAGTTGAACTACTAATTACCGCCTATTAGCTTATCAGCTAAACTCTGAATTAAAAGATATCAACTTGAAATGTCCACAGGATAGAGCAAGACCAAGGAATGACTTCCCCATCCTCATTACCAAAATCAATCTCCGTCTCCAAAAAATTCAACGTTTATTTTTTCGAGGATCGGTGTTGGAATTTTCCGCGGGAAATTAGTAAAGATCGAGTTCCCTGCGGCAAATTTTTTTCGTTTAATTTAATTTCTTATTCTTAAATCTTAATTTATATGAGTACGTTTTTTTAATAATACTTTCAAATATTTAAATTTTCGTGGAATTTATAAATTAATTTTCTATTAAATATTCAGTTATCAAATAAAATATATATTTGAATATATATATTTATTTATTTATTTATTTATACAAAAAACCAAATTGTAACTAACATTAAACTATTAAAAAAAAAGAATTTTTTTAAAAAAAAAAATGAAAATGAGGTAGGGATCGGGAAACATGGAGGCGGAATACATTCTTCGTCCTCATCCTCATTTACGTCGTGGAGAATTTTCTTTTCCTGCTCACTCCCCAATTTCTCATATAAACGGGAAAACAGGCGAGTCCCCGCAAGCCCTGGCCTTACGAGAAAAATTGACATGTCTAATATTAGGTGAAGCTAAATTACTAATTGAAAGCTATTTAGCTAAACTAATTGCATCAGCTCAATTAATTAAAACATAGACATTTCGGTCATTTCATATTGATGATTCATTTTTTGCTATACGGGAAATATTTTCAGATTTTTGCTATACATTTAATTTTTTTTGTTTTTTTGTTATATATATATATATATATATGAAACATCCCCATACTATATATATAAAAAGAGAAGAATAAAAAATAAATAAAAAATAAATAAAAGAAATGAAGGCTCAAACTTTGACAGTTGTCCAAGATTCAAGGGCCTAAATAGCTATTCTACTAGCATTTCGATGAATTATTTTCGAAAATTATATATAGTTTAGTATTTTTAAATATTTAAAAAATTGAAATACATAACAAAAAAAATTCATAATCTTTTTGGGTCGTGGTCACCTAGTATCTTCTGGATTGGCCCCTTTTTATCGTGTTTTGAATAATGTTCAAGAGTTATTACTCGGTCTTCACCGCTTATGTTTGAATAGCCTTTTTGTTTTTTCTTTAAATTGTCTACTCTTAATTTTTCTTGTATATTTTTTACTATTATAGGAAATATATATCCCGGAATATCCAGAAAAGGCATAAACTCCTTCGGGAAACGATTAAGGGAAGTCTTGACCCTTCGAGGGTCGGCCAACGTACACTAACACCCTCGAAGGTCGACTAAAGTAGGCTAGATACTTGCGCGGGTCGGCTTAAAAAGGCCAAGACCCCTCGGGATTTACCAAAAGAGGCAACGCTCCCTAGGTCGTCTGCGAAAGGTGGCCAGGACCCTCTATGGGTCATCCAAAGGAGGCCAAGACCCCCCAAGGGTTGTCCGAGTAGGCCAAAACTCCCAGGAGTCGACCAAAGTAGGTTGGGATCCCCCGAGGGTCGGTCAAAGTAGGCCAGGACCCCTTGGGGAACGGCCAAAGTAGGCTAGGATCCCTCGAGGTGGGTTAAGGAAGGTCAGGAACCTTAAGGTTCGGACTAGGAAGGCCAGAAGCCCCGAGGGATTGGCCAAAGGAGGCCAAGACTCCCTGAAGGTCGGCCAAGTTAGTATGGCCCCCACGGGGGTCGGTCAAAGAAGGCGGTTCACCCTCTAGGGGGAAAGTTATGGAGGTTAGGACACCCTAGAGATCGACCGAGTCCAAGTGACGACTGTATCCGCTGAAAACAACTAGGAGTTACAGCGAAGGTGAACACCCCACCCCGTTTAAGAGGGCAAGCCATGAACGTCAACGTTGATTAAGTCCAAAGTCGATCCTTGAGCGGATGGTTGAAGGTGAACGTCGATTTAAAGAGTAAAGAAGTGAAGGTTAGGACTCCCCTAAGAGTCAACAGAGTCCAAGGGATCACTAGATCTGCCCATAACGACCGAAAGTTACAACAAAGATGAATACCCCCTTAAGAGGGGCAAGCCATGGAGGTTAAGTCTAACTGAGTCAAAAATTAATCCTTAAGGGGGCGGTCGAAGGTGAACACCGCCGAATGGAGGAAAGTCATAGAGGTCAGGACTGCGCTAAGAGTCTATCGAGTACAAGTGGCAATTGGATCTGCCGATAATGACCAGAAGTTACCCCAAAGGCGAACACCCTCTATGAGGCAAGTTATAAAGGTCAGAACTCCTTTAAGAGCTGACCGAGTCCAAATAGTATCCTAGGTCGTTGCACCTCTAACGGGTAACGTTTGGAAGTTACACTGAGAAGGCCCACACCACTAAAGAGTTGGTCATGAAGGAGAGGACTCGCAATGGTTGACTGAATTCAAGTAACCTTAGAGGTAAGATTTTGTTACACCCAAAAGGTGTAGCGGTCAGGGGTTAGACAAGTATTCATTCCCGACTTAATGGTGGATGTTACAAAAGACTAATCATTAAGCAGCCATTAGTGAGCTCTAGTGGTTACATGTCATATTACTACAAAAGATCAAGGTATTTTCCATTTCAAGCTAAGAATTTCCGAGCTAATAAACCCTTTATAAGCTATTGTTATGCTCTTAAGATTTTAAGCTCTCTCTAAAATATTCTCAAAATACCCTACTCACTTAGGCATCAGAGGCCTTGTGGCTCACACCACACTGGTGTGCTAAAGTTTTTTTCAACTTGTAGGTAATTTGGTCCAGGTAAACAAATCTTTACTGATGATTCCGGTTGACCATTCTTCGACATTAACATTTGGCGCTGCTGATGGGGATGATTTTGTGTTCAACCCAAAAATCAATTCATTTTGACTTTTCTTTCAAGATGCTGATCAACCTAAGTCACAACAACCACGTTGTCGATAGATTGACGAACGACAAACATACTTTAAGGAGATTTGCTG
The DNA here is from genome assembly GCA_037832605.1 of Cyclanthera cordifolia. NCBI lineage: Eukaryota > Viridiplantae > Streptophyta > Magnoliopsida > Cucurbitales > Cucurbitaceae > Cyclanthera > Cyclanthera cordifolia. Next base: position 22,031 of record JBBMEG010022730.1, on the reverse strand, counting down.
CCATAAGACAGAAGCAAGATTTAGAACCACCTAAAACCTGAGGGTGTGGAGCCTAGGCAAAGAGTAGATCAAGCTGATTTGAGGTTCACAACCTTTGAAGAATAAGTGCAAAAAACGGCAGAGAATCTAAGTTTGTTGATGAGTTACTTGAATAACCTCATTCGACGCAGCCTACCATTACTGAGATCCAGAAAACACCACAGGAGATGGTTGCACATCCATCTGCCAAGGAGCAAGCTACGGAAGAAAAATATACATCATTGGTGCGAGACCTTACGAGAGGGAAAAACCTAGCCACTGAGGCTGTAAGAGAGGTTTCCTCTAGACACCCAAGGTCGGTCGGTCGTCTTCGATTGGAGGGTAACGAACAAAGAAGGGAGCACTGAATGCATCAAGTATCCTTTTGAAGTGAAGGACGTCGTTCCAGAACACATACAGTAAGAAATCCTACATGGGGTGTACACAACATATCCTTAGTTTGTACCAGTCATCCATCCTGGTGCGTACTTGCAACTAAGGTTTGAATCCATAGTCAACATAAATTGAAAGGTGAGTCTATGACAACTCAGTAAGAAATCCTACATGGGGTGTACAAAACATATATAACTAAAACACGTGTAATCAATACATCTCTAAGTATCATGCAAAAATAATGCGAACATATCCCAACTCTCGGGCACTAATGTCATTGAACTTGATGGTCATTATATCAACTAGACCTATAGAAAGGTCTCATCGGTCGATGCTCTAAGACTAAAAAATTATGCCACTAATCGATCATTAACGAGTAGGGCTAAACACCTTGATACTAACTAGTTAGGTGTAAAATAATGGAGTTGTCTACGCATCTCTCAGGGTACCTCCAACATATATGAAGCAAATAAAAACCTATTAGGTTCCCCCACGGTACAAAGCAAGTCGGCATCCTGTCTAGTTGTAAGTGCATATGACTGCTTAAGAATCAGCGTATACACTAGCTGAAGCCTAAATGGAAACTTCCGCTTGATAGTTTCGAACCTATACACTTTGTGATACTCACTATGCTATAAGAAAGCCTATCATTATTTTGAGTAAATCCCTAAGTATCAAAATGAACAACGACAGCTCCACTGTGGCCAACTACTAAATAACTTCTATAAGACTCTACAGTCAAAGTCGACGATCACGTGCTGCCCTTAGAATGGTTGCAATCCATTTCTCAACGAAAACAATATCTTACATCTAATTACCTTTATCTGTCAGAGAACTTTTCAAATTCACTATCTAATCTCTATTTGATAAGCTAGCCTAGAGACCGATAATTCTATAGGTTGAAACCAACAATGACCTGAGATTTAATATCTATTCTTTAATATCAGGCTTAATTCGCTAAAAACCTGCACTTAACTCTTTCACACTATTTGATAAGTTATGTCCATGGATAGAATCGGTCATCTACCATGTAATCTGTCACGAACTTGTTTGTAATCCAGAACTGGGACAAAAGATCCATTCTACCCATCTTTTGCCTTAAGCACCACTGATTTTTTTTAAAAATCAAGGTGTTTATAGTCCCACTTTAAACCAGTATTCTTCGAGCCAATGAGAAGTGAAATCCCTTTTTTTAAGCTCCACAATTAGTTTATAAGGGAATGACTCTATATCTTTTTCAATATTTGAGAAAGCGTGAATTTCTTCTTATGACGTTACATTCCTAGCCACTCACTTTGACAATCTCTAATGTTGAGGCTTACTGACCTAGCACTGTTTGGCTGGTCTCACCCATGCGCATAAAATGAAGCTTCCATAAAATCAGAGTTCATAACTCACTCAGGATTAAGATCACGTTGACATACAATCATCCTAAATGAAGTAATTGCTACTAGTTTACTGCGAAATTACTAGGCCATTCATAAAACTTATGGCCTGTCTTACATAATAAGTCATTTTTTCATAGGCACTTTCACTCACATGTGTCCACATAAACAACCAAGATTTGGTTGTCTGCAACAAAGCTTGTACTAATAGTGTCATTAGAGCTAAGACGCCCTTCCTTAGTTCATATACTGTAGATATTTTAGGTTATTAACTTGAAACTAGATCCAACTTCTATATCTCACATACTTGTCCAAGTGTTAATCAAAATAACAATGAGTGTATCGTCATTAATCCAACTAATGTGATAGAGCTGAATGATGTTTGTGTGTTAAATGTGCAATTTATGAAAATAACAAGCTTTATTAATAACTGAAATATAATATTAAATGTGTAACATTACTTTTTTTTTTTTTTGTTCTTTAATTATAAACTACTAGGCGTTTAGGGCACAACCCTCTAACATAAATTACCTCTTCGTTACTTTCCAATTTTCTTAAGCTTTATGGTTAATCATCAAGGACTCCACGACAAACTTACCTCAAAAAAAAATTTAATAATGTAAGGGACCTTATCTCTTCCAAATCAGCCATAACCCTGCTGTTATCAAAATATAGTGTGATCAATTTATCTATCTCCGAAACCACTTCTAAATCTATTAAAAAAAAATTCAATTATAGTTATACTGCCTATTTTTTTGCTTAAAAAGCAGCCACATTACTCAGCTTTCATAATGGAGTATATGATGCATCTTTACTTTATGCTTTTCCAAACTATAGCTGTGTCGTTAAAGGTGAACACTGGTCTTGATCTTGACTTCCTAAAGTACTTATTAATCTGAATATAAGAGTATGTGTACCTACTAAGGGTTAAATCCTTAAGACTATACACAAGTATATAATTTCTTGTTCCGTTGAGATACTTGAGAATATTCTTAACCTCTATCCAATGATTCAATCTTAGATTTGACTAATATGTGCTGATAATGCCTAGTGCATAGCAAATGTCAAGTCTTGTACACAACATAACATACATCAAGCTTTCTACTGTTGAATCTTAGGATATTTGTTTCATTTCCTCAACCTTTTGAGGTGTCTTAGGACTATTTTTCTTAGATAGGGAAATTTCGTGCTTAAAAGGTAAATGACCCTTCTTGGAATTTCTTATCGCATACTTAATAAGCATTTTGTCAATGTACATGCGTGAAATAAGGCTATTATTCTTTCAAGCTGATCCCTTATTATATGGATCCCAAGAACGAAGCATCACCCTAATCCTTCATCTTGAATTGGTTTGCTAGCCATAACTTTATATCAATCAACACTCTTACATCATTCCTAATGAGTAATATGTCATCGAAATATAATAATATGAATGCTTATTTCTATCAATGATTTTCTTGTAAACACCAAAGTTCATGAACATTTTTCTCAAAGCCTTATGGTTTGCTTACATCATCAAATCTCTTATTCCTAGACTTGGGCGCTTGCTTCAATCAATAAATGGATTAAACAAGTTTGTATACATTTTTCTCTTGTCCCTTGGATTCAAACCTATCTCGTTGAAGTTTTGACATCCATCTCTCATATCTCATAGTCATAATATGAGGCAATGGACAAGATGATCCTTATAGACTTTAACAAAGTAATTAGGGAAAATGTTTCTTCACAATCCAGTCTTTCTCTTTGAGTGAAGCCCTTTGCTACGAGTTTATATATGAAGATTTTGCATCTTCCCATCTACACCAGTTTTTCTCTTGTAGATCCACTTACTTCTAATAGGCCTTACATTCTTTGGTGCAACTACAAGTAATTAGACATAATTTAAGTACATCTACTCCATTTCGAGGTTCATGGCTTTAATTCATTCTTCCCGGTCAACATCTTCGAGAAGATCTTTAATATTATCATGGATAATATCGTGTGTCTCCAAGACACTTTTATAGGGAATTAGATTATCCTTAACCTTTCCATTGTGTCCAGGAAGACGACTTTCTTAACTAGGTGAGATTAAACTATCAAATTCTAAGGATTCATCAACTCCTTGCTAAAAAGTTTCTAGCATCAAATGTTGGTAAGCTGTCAATATCCCTTGTTGACCCTCTTTCAACAACATTTATTGTTGGATTCATAGTATTATTGGAAGACAAATCTTTCAACACCACCGTTGGTCGAGGTTTATAGTTTCTAACATAATCCTCTTCTCAAAATATAATGTTTGTTGAGATAAACACTTTATTCTTATATGAGCTATAAAAATAACCCCCTCTCGCTTTCTTCGGGTTATCCTAAGAATAGACATAACTTCAAATGTGGTTCTAATTTCTTCCAATTTGCAGTCATTACATAGGCCAGACATTCTCAAATTATTAAGTTATGTAAACTACCTTTACGTCCCCTCGATAACTTATAAGGTGTATCCAAGACAGTCTTTGTACGTACCATGTTCAATATATCTAACTCCATCTCCAAAATGATATTAACAGTTGAGTAAAGCTCATCATTGATCGATCTATTTTCAAAAGGGTTCTATTTCACCTTTCTGATACACTGTTCTACTAAGGTATTCTAGATGCCAAGAGTTGGGACGATATTTCATGTTCTACCAAGTGTTTTAGGATTTTCAAGTTCATATACTCTCTACCAAAGTCTAAGTCTGATCGTAGCATCTTAATTTTTTTATCTAAAAGGTTCTCAATCTCAACCTTAAACTCCTTTAACTTTTCAAGAGTTTCCCACTTGTGCTACATTAGATAAATATACTCATATCTCGAGTAGTCATTCATAAATGATACAAAGTACTCATACTCTCCCGACCTTTAACATTTATAAGACCACATAAGTTTGAATGTACATGTTCTAAGGGTTGCATGGCTCTAGTGTCCTTTGTTGTAAATGGTCTTTTGGACATCTTGTCTTTCTATCCAAGATTTACATACAAGTACAATGTCCATCTCTAACCTAGTTAGAAAATCACTTTTTCTAACCTTTCAAGAAAATCACTTTTTAGTGAGCTTTCAATCATATTGATGTTTATGTTACCCAATCTTAGATGCCAAAGATATCAATTAGATTATGGAAAAAAATTTTCGTTGTTTGTTTAAGCATCTTTAGAAGTATCTTACAAACCCTATATTTGAGCATATACAAGTTATTTACGTTAATTGCTGAACAAAAGCTTCATGTCATTCTTTAAAATAGAAACAATATTTTCATTAAAAACCACTAAATGTAAATGTTCTACAAGGCAAGAACCTAAAACTAGGTTCCTCTTGATATGAGGAACAAAAAACACATTCTCTAATACTAAAAAATAATTATTGAAAAATAACTTGACGCTTTCAACAACCATTGTCGAAATAACTTCACCAGTCCTTGTCTTCAAGGTTATCTACTCAAGTCTTCGTTGCTTCCAAGAGTCATTTTTCTAAAATGAAGAACAAACATGATTAGTGGCACCCAAATCTAGTATCCAATCATTGGATGATTCTTACACCAAAAAAGGACTTGAGAACAAGTAAATAAGATTTACCTTCTTTGTCTTTCTCATTCCTTTGTACTCAGGAGAATTCTTTTTCCAATAATAAACTTTTAACAATGTAAACACTTTTCATCTTTCTTAGTCTTGACTTTCCTTGGAGCACTATGCTTATTCTTTCTTCCACCAGACTTTCTCTTCTTTGATAATTTCGCTTTAAAGGTTCGAAAGTTAGGCTTGGTCCTTAAACATGAGGTTTCAAAGCTCTCTTTCTTAGAGACAACATTTGTCACTCCTTCCCTGCCCTTGACATTAATCATGAACTAGATGGTTTAAAGTATTAAGAAGTGTAGTGGGTTTATGAACGATCATGTTCATAACAACATTGCTTTAAAGTTGTAAGAAGCTACTCGGTAGCGTCTCAAGAATAAAGCTCAACTGTCTGGCTTCGTCTATTACGACCACATTCATTTCATTGTGTTGAAGTGCGTCATCATTTGGAGCACATGCTTTGTCACTCACATTCTCACTTTATCTAAACATTATGAATAACCCGGATAGCATCATGCTTTGCCTAAACTGATGGTTGCCCAAACAACTCATGAAGGGCTTTCATCACTTTTAAAGTTGTAACCATGTTTTCCAACTTCTTGGTCAGAATGTCCGAGATACTTGCCAATATATAAAGCCTAGCCTTGTTGTTAGTATTTTTCTAATGGTCATGTGCCTTACAAAAATTTCATGTAGCATTAGATGTTGGTGTCAGCGTACATTTATTCATTAGAATAAACTTCTTGTCATGAATGACAATAATCACATTGATATTGTGTTTCCAAGTAGTATAATTTTGTCCAATTAATTTGTCAATTGAGATAATAGATACTAGTGTTTTAGACATTGTGCTAAAAATAAGAAAACGAACATTTCAGTTTGATTGCCATTTAAATTTTCATTCATAGGTTTTGGCATAAAAATTTTGATTTTAAAACTTCTGAAGTTAAAATCACAAGAAATGCTACATATATTACTACTATCATGGTACAAATATAAATGTTTAGGGCAAATATGATCGTACGATAGGTCAAATGCTCCTCTCTAGTGTGAAACTCTTCTCAATTAAAAACTAAACACCAGGATAACTCTTATCTCTATGGTGCGAGTTACCATTTTTTATCTAAGACTTGGTTAACTCCTTAACCATTCCCTTCATAGTGTATCCCATCCATTCGAACATGCTAATCTCTCTCAATAAGTGTCTTTGTAGGATAGGTCAAATATCGATTGAGATCACAAACTTATCCTTTTTGGGAAACTCGCCATGTTAATGACTCTAGTGAACACACATAAAATCGGGTTCACTCAAATTTTCCGACACGTAGCCCCATTGGGATCTCACGATGTAAGTTCTTGATGGGGATTGTAGAATTAGTTGACAGTGATCATTCTCCCACTATCTATTTTAAAAAATGGTTCCTTCCCACTCAGATGAACTAGGATAATCTTGTTCATCCAAGTCCGAATATCTTACCTATCTTGGTTAGATTGATTTTAATGTGAATTTCCAAGTTTTCACTAAAAACCTAATCACATTGTTTGAGCCTGCACAAAGTTATCTATGATTCTTGGCCATGTCAACCATCCGATCATGTTTAAGGTTCTTCGACAAAACATTTCTTAGGGAGGATTTCCTTCGAACCAATCTTGACAGAATCAAATTGCTCTTTAATTAATCCTATTAACTAAAGATTTAAGTGATAACAATTAATTCTCTTAACTATTATGGATTATCAGGCTCTACTCCTTTAAAAAAAATTAAAAATAATATATTTATTTTCGTAAAAGATTTAAAATGAATATTTTTTTTATTATATATGAAAAATCATTTTTCAAACCTAATCATAAAAAATAAAGAACAACTATTTATTGTGAGATTTAACAATTCTAAATATGTAATCCAATTTCTAAAATATATATAATATGTTTAACACATATTTAGGATGCATTGATTTTTTTAATCTATGGTGAGATTTTAAATCTATATGACATACTTTATGCAACAATCAAAACATGCATACAAGCAACCTATAAAAGTTAATAACCGATTTGATTTTGGCATATTTCTAGAAATTGTTTTTTTTTTTAAATGCAATTCTATTACATAGCAAGACATATCTCGAGTCTTCATCTTCTTGATCTTCTTGATACTTTGACTAGGTAAGAACACACCAACATTTAAATATTCTCCAAATATATTCCCCAAATATTTTAATATTTAAATAACTCCATGTAAAGATGTCCTTAAAATTAACTCATCAAACATCTTCTAAAGATAATTGATTGAATTTTAAAATACTTGTTTTAAATTCTTTTTAAAATATTTATGGTTATCCGCATCTTCTAGAAATATTAACCATTAAATCTTACCCTTTATATTTTTCAAAAATATTAGGTTTATTTTATAAGATAATTGAGATGAAAATTTTTCAAAAATATCTTAATTTTTTCTACCCAAATATTTTTCAAAAATATTCTAGAAAAATCTCAAATTTTAAAAAAAAGAAAAAAAAGATCCCAACCACCCTGTTGTTGGGTGGGTCCCTACGGCTCCACGCCAAACACACATTAAGAGGATCACTGACATCCTAGTAGTAGCTAGTGGCGGATAGGGTCGAAGAGTCGCTGCCCCTTCCCTTTTTATTATCTTTTATGATGATTATTATTATTATTATTATTATTATTATTATTATTATTATTATTATTATTATTATTAGTTTTTACTTTTTTTTTTTTTTTTTTTTTTTTGTTCGTTTGTTTTTTGCCATGTTTTTTGCAATCTTTGTTTTTTGTCCAATTCCAAATTATAAAAATCAAAAAACAAAAATTGTACAAAGTTTTTCATATATTGAAATAATAAAAAAATTCGAAAACAAATTGAACAAAATTTTTCATAGTTTTTCTTTTGGTTTAGAAAAATCTAAGAAATAATAATAAAAATTGTAAGGGCAATTACAAAATTTTTCGGCCAATAACTAAAATAAATTTACTTTCATCCAAAGAAAAAAAAAATCCACCAATAAAAAGATTCAAACAACAACAATCACTTGCACATTAGCTCCAATACTAGTTTGTTAGGAGTTGAGGATAGAAACATGTAATTAACATGGCAAAAGCATATGATTAAAAAATTTTGAGCAATAATTAAATTCCTTAATATTCTTAATTAATTCAATTAACCTACCTACAATACACTAATGAAATCATACTCTCATTGAATGATACATCTGATCAATTATGGCCAGTACTCTTTATACTGAGTAAGATCGATCTATCTCTTTAGAACTTTTTGATTGATCTTCTACAATCTTCCATACTATGGTTTCTTTGCTCACTTAGTGCTTGGTCTAGTCTTTAGAGAAGGGAGCTAATAATTATTTAATCACAAATCTAACTATAGAGGAGGAAACAAGAACACTCAACTACTTAGAGTGTTCCCTCGATGAAAGATGAGTTTCTCTAAAAAGAGAGATAAAAATGAATACTGCTCAAGCCTCCTATTTATAGTAGAGAATAAGCAAATTAAATAACAAAAATATAATATCTTTTGATATCAAATATTAGAAGATATTAGAAAAAAAAATTCTTAGATAAAATATTTTCTTCCCCCTTCGTTTACACATCCTGCCTAAGAGGACAAAATTTTCTTCTTTTTTGGAGGATATTTTCAAAAATCTCAATATATTGCATATATTATTTTATTTATTTTTAATTGATATTTATCCAATAAATGTTAATTCCATAATATATCTATTATATTATAAAGAAATAAATGACCAATTAATATATCAATTCTTTTTTTAATAATCATTCACTAATTATTAATCCAACTAATATATATATATTTCGGGTCAAACGTATTAATTAATTTTCTCTTTAATAATTATCCAATCATTATTGAGTTAATATATACGTCGAACATTTTAATTATTAAATTTAATAAAATTATTCAATAAATTAATTACTCATCTTTATTATTTATCCAATAAATATTAAACTTATATATATGTATATATATATATATATATATATATATATATTAATTACCAAGTTTAATAAAATAAACTTTAGGCTTCTATTAATTATGTTCCATGTAATTAATCTATAAATTTGAACTCTTCGTATTCACTTTCTAATAAAACAGTGTGCCAACAAGTATGAGCTAGCCCATGGATCGGTGAACCTATAAGTTGAAAGCTAAATCGTCTCGGGATCCATTCTCTATTCGTTAACATTAGACTTGTTCTCTTAAAATCCCATGTTGAACTCTTTCGCTCTATATGACAAGTTATATCCATTGATATAATCGGTCATCTGTCATAGATCCTTGACGAGCTTGTTCGCAATCCACAGTTGAGACACAAGATCCGTTCTACTCTTATGGTTACATCTTTCTCCTTAAGCAGCGGTAATTTCTCCAATGAATACGTGTTTACAGTTCCACGTAAACTAGTTTTCTTTTGGTCTAATGAGAGGTGAGATCCCTTAGTTTGAGCTCGGGAATCAGCTCTTAAAAGAATAACTCTACATCTTCCTCATTATTCGGGAAGTCGTGAATTTTTTCTTGTAACTTTGCATTTCCAGCCACTTACTACGATAATCCTCAACATGTGAATCTTATTAATCCAGCGTTGTTTGGTTGATCTTGTCCATGCACATTAAAGAACGCTTTCATAAGGCAATAGTTCACAACCCAATTAAGATTCATATCACATCGACATGCAATCATTCTTGGTGAAGTAATTGATGTGATTCTATAACAAAATTACTTGACCAATCACAAAATTTATGGTCCTATCTCATGCAAAAACTTGTTTTTGCATAGGCATCGTCACTCACATGTCTCCACATAAATAACCAAGATTAGTTTGTTTGCAACCATTGCAAAGCCAGTCATACCAACAATGACATCAAGACTTAGGCGTACATGAGGTTCATATATTGTTGGCGTATTAGGTTAATAACTAGATCCCATTAATGCGATATAGCTGAATCATGCTTGTGTATTAACTGCGCAGTTAATGAAAATAACAACCTTTATTAATTACTAAAATATTACATTAAATTTCAAATATTAAATATTTTTCTTTAATTACAAACTACTAAGATTTTATAGCACAATCCCGAACAAAGCAATCAAGCCTTTTATGACTAATGTAGGCAGATATATTATGCAAGATTCTTTTACCCTTCAGACTTGCATCATAAGCTAAATTCACCACGCCTAAATAGTTTTCTCTTGCATAACATGCAACCTATCGAAAAACTTTTGTTAGAGTTAGTATATGGATTAGGATTAGGATCAGGATTAGGATTAGAATTAGAATTAGTATTAAGATTTAAACTCTATATAAAAGCATCACTTCTAATAATAAAAGTATGACGTCTCTTTACATTTTTAATAACGTTTATATGGTATGAGTAGGTTTGCGATTAGAGTTTAAAAAATAAAAGGAAAAAATTTCATCGAGATCTGCTCGGACCGCCGCCACTGCCGTTTGCTGAAGTTTGTTGTCATTGTTGTTAGGTTTTGATAGCCTAAGAACCGATCTATAGTACCTCAAAGTTTGGTGCCATCTGACACATATCGAGTGCACACATGTGGAGAGAAGTTTAAAAACGCAGTTTTCTAGACAACAATACCACTCTCGGAAAACATCAGTTTCGTCAGTTTTTTATTTTTGTTTTTAACACACAATACATCATGTGTGTTAGACTAAATACATCATGTAAAAATTTCACGCTCGGAAGATAAGTAACAAAGCTGCACACGCCCCTAGAAGTTTAGGATGTAAGCATATTTTGGAAGTTGTGTTGCATCAACTTGTGACCGCACGTGAAAGCATGTGGGCCATCTTCTGAGGCTGGTTTTTATTGGATTTTTTGCACAATATAGTCCACTACAGGTTGGGCATTTGTTTTGGTTTTAAGGAACCAAGTTGTCTCAATTTCAAGAAAGAATGAACGATTCTAAATCAACAAATATTGTTACTTATTCGATGGAAATGACGAAGTAGTCTCAGATAACGCACCTTGCATCCAGTGATAATGCTTCTGCTACGAACAAATTTACTAAACTTCAAGTGTCGAATGAATCATCGCAGTTGTCCTCTGCAAATCCTCCTAATACAACTTTAGCCAACTCAGGTAATAATCATTGTCTTTTTACATAGTCATAAAAAATGGGTCATTGACTGAGGAGCTACTGCTCATATGACATGTAATATTAGTTTGTTTTTGTCTTCTTTATCGTTTGATTCATTTCCTGCTTTCACTTTAGCAGGTGGGTTTTCTTTTCCTGTTCAGGGAACTGGTGCAATCACGCTTACACCTACTCTTTCTAAATCCTCTATTTTATGTTTACCTAAGTTTTATTTTAACCTAATTTCAGTAAGTCAAATTTCTCGTGACCTTAATTTTTTTGTTTCCTTTTTCTCTAGTTATTGCTTATTTCAAATCATTTGATGAAGAAAGTTATTGGTAGAGGGCTTGAATCTAGGGGTCTCTACATTCTTGATCAACTTCCAGTAAAGGTTGTAGCGTGTTCGAGTACGGAGCCATTGTTTAAGATCCATTGTCAGTTAGGTCATCATCCGCTGTCTATTTTAAATAGGTTACATCCAGAATTTCGTAAGGTGTCATCTTTAAATTGTGAGTCTTGTCAATTTGCGAAATTTCATCGTCTTAGTTCGATTCCTCGAGTTATCGAACGAGTTGATGCTCTGTTTGAATTAGTACATTCAGATGTTTGGGGTCCAAGTCCTGTAGTTCCCAGCATTTGTTTTAGGTATTTTTTTACTTTTGTGGATGATTATTCTCGTCTCACTTGGGTTTATTTAATGAAAAATCGTTTTGAGTTGTTTTCTATCTTTTGTGTCTTTAATGCAAAAATATGAACTCAATTCAATGTTTCTATCAAAATATTGCGTACGGATAATGAGGGGAATATTTTTCTAATGTTCTTGGTTCCTATTTATGCGATAAAGGTATTATTCAACTATCTTCGTGTCCTGATACTCTATCCCAAAATGGGGTAGCAGAGAGAAAGAACAGACATCTCCTCTAAACTGCAAGGGCCTTGTCATTTCAAATGAATGTGCCAAAGAATTTTTGGGTTGATGTTGTTTGTATAACTTGTTTCTTGATTAATCGCATGTCTTCCAGTGTTTTGGGAGTAATATTCCATTTAAAGTCTTGTTTCCTACTAAAGAAATGTTTCCAGTTTTGTCTAAAGTCTTTGGGTGCACATGTTTTGTTCGTGATGTTAGTTCTCATCGTACAAAGTTAGATGTGAAATCTTTAAAATGCATTTTCATAGGTTATTCTCGAGTTCAAAAGAGATATCGTTTTTATTGTCCAGCTGCTTAAAAATATTTAGTTTTGGCGGATGTCACATTCTTTGAAAATGTAGTGTTTAGTTCGTCGTCTAGCTCATTTTTTCAAGAATATGACTTGTTTTTATATGAGGTGGTTTCATCACCGACAAGTCATGTTTTGTCTCCTTCAGAATCAGTTCTTTCAGTCCTCCAATTATCCAGGTCTATTCCAAGCGTCCGCAACAACAACCTACAAAAACATGTCCTTTACTAGCAATGTCTTCGTTTGGTGATTTACATGTAGTGATGACTTTGACTTACCTATTGCCCTTCGAAAAGGTAAGCATTCTTAGGCCTATCTTATTTCGTCATTTGTGTCTTACCATCAGTTGTCCTCGCACACTTATTCGTTTATTTCATCTATTATTTCTATTATGTTCCTAAAAATACGAGTGAGACGTTGTCCCATTCTAGGTGGCGTCAGGCGATGGTTGATGAGGTGAATGCACTAGATGATAATTGCACTTGGGAGTTAGTAGATCGACCATTGGACAAACAAATGAATGGGTGTAAGTGGGTGTTTGTTGTCAAGGTAAACTCAAATGGATTAATTGCACGACTGAAAGCATGCTTAGTTGCTAAGAGATATGCTTAGACTTGTGTTAATTATAGTGATACTTTTTCTCTGATTGCTAAGATGACGTCTATTCGCTCATTTATTTTTATGGCAGCTTAATTCTTGGTCGTTATATCAACTTAGTATCAAGAATGTGTTTCTACATGGTGACCTTGAGGATGAGGTTTATATGGAGCAACCATCTGGGTTTGTTGCTGAAAGGGAGATGTCATGGTGTGTAGGCTTTGAAAATCGTTGTATAGTCTAAAAGAAAGTCCTCGAGAGTGGTTTGGCATGTTTAGAAGGCTTGAGTAAATTTAGAATGAAAAAGAGTTTGTCTGATCATTCTGTGTGTTTTAGACATTCTGAACATGGTATTGTATTGCTAGTATTGTATGTTGATGATATAGTCATCACTAGAGATGATGTTCTAGGTATGGCGTCTTGAAGTCCTTCCTTCACGGGAAATTTTGTACTAAAGATCTCGGAGTTCTTAAATATTTTTCACGCATTGAAGTCATGAGGAATAAGAGTCTTCTTGTCTCAACGAAAATATGTCATAGATTTGTTGACTCAAACACGAAAGTTAGCTTTGAAACTGTGTAGTAAACCAATGGTTCCGAATTTGCAACTGGTTAAAGAAGAGAAAACTTTTTCAGATCTGGAGGGATATAGAAGAATGGTCAGAAAATTAAATTACTTAACTGTTACAAGACCAGAGATATCATATTCTATTAGCATAGTGAGTCAGTTTATGTCAGCACCTACCGTAGATCATTAGATAGCTGAGGAACAACTTTTGGGTTATTTAAAGTCTGCACCAGGTAAAGGAGTATTATATAAAAATCATGGTTATATGAATATTGAGTGCTTTTCAGATGCTTATTGGGCAGGATCTAAGGAAGATAAGAGGTCAACATCGGGATACTGCGTATTTGTGGGAGGCAATCTAGTGTCGTGGAAGTGTAAAAAGTAGAATGCAGTATCCCGCTCTAGTGTTGAGTCTGAATATAGAGCCATAGCTCAAGCAACGTGCGAAGTTGTATAGTTGATGCAACTCTTAGACGAAATTGGAGTAAATACTACTATCCTACGAAGTTATGGTGTGATAATCAAGCAGTTATACATATTGCCTCAAATCCAGTATTTTATGAAAGAACCAAGCATATTGAAGTAGATTGTCATTTTGTTCGAGGGAAAATACAACAAGGATTGATCTCGACAAAATTTGTGAAGACCGGAGAGCAATTAGATGATCTTTTCACCAAAGCATTGAAAGGAGCGTGAATGAGCTTTATCTCTCTAACAAGTTGGACATGATTGACATATTTTCTCCAGCTTGAGTGGGAGTCTTAGAGTTAGTATATGTATTAGGGTTAGGATTAGGATTAGGATTAGGATTAGGATTAGAATTAGAATTAATATGTAAACTCTATATAAAGGCCTTACTTCTAATTATAAAAGTACGACGTCTCTTTACGTCTCAATAATGTTTACACCTATTATCTTAACTTTTCCATTCTTACGAAAAATGAGTAAGTCATCGCGAGACTTATAGTCACAACTAGTAGTATCAAATGTTCCTAATGAGACAAGGTTTCACTTAAGACCTAGAGAAAATTTCACATTTGTTTGCATTTTTATAGAACTATCATCTATGCTATACTGAACAAATCCTACACCCTTGATCTCACACTATTGGTTATCTCCCATAATTACCTTACCAGTGTCTACTATTTTCAAAATCTTGAAGTAGTGATTATAAGGAGATATATAAAGTGATTTTCCTAATTATTAGCTATAAGCACATCAACCAATTCATTACCTTTAAGGAGGTCAGTTGCATACTTGTTAACTTTCTTTATAGGTAGCTTATCGTTATTCTTCAAACTAAGAAAATTTTACCTAATAGGTCCCTCTTCTTTGTAGTAATTGCAAGTAAACTTATTTTTCTCTTTTTTCAAGTATTACTTCTTTCAAGATTTAGAGCTTGGTTTACTTGATTTGCTGCTCTCACCTTTCAAAGTTTTACTTTTCTCAAATAGAGTCCCAAAATCCTTCTCGAGTTTCTTCTCTTAATCTGTAGATCTCATGAGTTAAGTACTTTATCTAATATTAATGAATTGTTGTCGTATTCTATAACTGATTTTAATTCTTTGTATTTTTGAATAAAGAATTAAGGAGAATGACAACTTGATTCTTAGAATCAAGCTTGTTGTTGACACTTGCTAGGTCACCACAAATTTTATTCAACTTGTCAATTTTTTCTTCCATATCTTTAGAACAATCCCTCTTAAATCTGAATACTTTATCTATCAGATGTATTATATTTTTCAATGATTTAGACGTACAAAACTCCTCTAATTTGGCTCATAAAGTAGATACATCGTCTATATTATTGACTCTCCTAAGAACATAGTCAGCCTAGGTAAAGGATTATCGTACAACAGGCTGTTTTTGATGCGTCTAATTTTTGTCTTCAGACATTGTCAGAAGCCATAAAGGTAGATTATCTAAGGCTTTTAAACTCTCATTTTTTTCCACACACAAACATCTCCCTTTCCATCAACCTTATCATGTTCAAATCTTGGGACATTCTAAAGTAGATATAACATATTTAACAGAAACGACCAAAGAGGAAAAAGAAATTCAACGATCCTCAAATTGGAGAATAGTACCAACAATTCATGAGAATATACCTAAAAAATATAACAAAGCAATCCTATAACAAATAAGTCTTATAACTTCGTAAATGACTATTTTTTGAGAAATAATTCATGACATGTCTACTCTTTTATGACATTTAAATAAATGTATGATTCTAATATTTTAAAATTAAATAAATAAATAAATATAATGAAATTAACCTTTATACCCTTTCCTGGTAATTGAATATTTATGTCTTAATAAATTTGAGTTTAAATTCACAACAAACTCCAAAAAGATTTCAATCTAAAAAAATACTTAAAAAGTATCTTAAATATTCTTAAAAAACACTTCAAAAGATATTAAATGCAAGATTAGATTCATCCTAATAAACTCAAAAAATATCTCAATTTAAAAAAACAACTTAAATAATATCTTAAATATTCTTAAAAAAACTTCAAAAAGATATCAAATGCAAGATTTCTTTTTTCTAATATAAAAATAACGTATAAGATTAATTGTTTTTGAAAAATCTATGGCAAAAAAAATTTGATTTTTAATTCATAATTTTCTAAAAATGAGCAAAACAAAAAGTCATGGATAACATTTTTAAAATTGAACATTAGAATAATTTTTTGAAGATTTGTTACATATGCTTGCATCTCCTTATATATTGGGACGTAAACGCAAAATAATGAGCAAAAAAAGAAATAAAGAAAATTTGCATACCTATACTGTAACGTTTTATCCGACTTATGCATAATGTTGAATGTGTATGTATGAGTGGGTGTATATACACATCTTCAAACTTTGGTAGTTTGACTTGCTTCATTTTCAAATTTTGTTTAATTTGTTTTGTGATGTACATCTCGGTGTATACATCTCTGGAATGATGAAGTAACGGTTATAATATATTGCTTGAAAACTCACTATACATCAATGTGTATGGGTATGCTATTTGTTGGGATGCAATAATTGTTGTATATGTCACTTGAAAAATCATTGTACCTCCATTGTACATCTTTGTCTTACATCAAGTTTTGCTGGTCTTTGTATAGGGAAGTTGATGGAATCTTGGACAATGTTAAACCAACTTGTCGTCTTATACATCTTGGTCTATACCGGCACAATCTTTGTAGGGATAATCATACCTCAGAGTGCTCTACAAGTGTTGTATATATCGGTATTAGTCGCATGACTCTTGGACAAGTATCAAGTATTTGACTGCTTATTGTTTGATTTTGGTGTCATTAAAGTGGAAACTCTTACTCAAAGCTAAGGTGCATAGAAATTTATTCAACTGTCCTTGTTTGAAAATATAGAACCAACTTTAAGCACCATGGGGCTATCTAGGGTGTTTATGTTGTGCACTTTAGTAAGCATATGTACAACCTCTATAAGAATAGAACGATCACTTAAAGGATCGTTGTACATCACATGTACATCTTGGTTCTTTTGGAGTGCTACTGTTCTCAAAGCAGCAACGACCTCCTACTTCTTTCTAATACAACCCTTAAAATCTAAAACATCCTCCGAAGAATACGAACTCGGACAGGAAGCCGAGACAAAACAGGAATATGAAGTAGTAGCTGAATCTAGTGTCTTCGTTAAGATCAGCTCTAACTTCTCGATAATCAGGAACTAGATTCATAATAGAAGCCACCGAGAACACCTTTGTCACGTACCGACGACGTTTGCATCATCTACAAAAACAATCTTACCCGTGGCCGACCTCAACATCGACATGACCTTCTTATTTTTCTTGGTTTTAAGGTTCTTAATCAAATTTCTAAGATAGCTGATTGATGGAAAATCAGAAATTAGGAGAAAAAGTTGTGGCGTTGCAAAGAATTAGGAGAATCAAGGAGAAATTAATCGATGAAGACAAAATAGATAATAAGTGGAGATAGAAAAATAATCGATAGAGATAAAGGAAAATAATCGATAGAGAGATAGAACAATAGTTGTTAATTTTTTATGAGAGATATGGTAGAGAGATAACAAGATGTTTCAAATTCAAAAATAGGTATTGTTTGATAAAATTTTTGGAGAAATGTAATTCGTTTGATGAACTTAAGATTTATATTTATTTCAATATGAAATATATTGGATTACAACTCTATTCTATCTCTTTTTTATACTTCTCTCAGAAGTACACCAATTTATGAACAATCTTCAGTCTTTAAACAATTTAGTAGCTTCAGACTTCAAATAGTTTTAGTAGCTTTGATCTTCAGATTTGATGGAGGTTGCAATCTTCAAGAAGACTTCTATAGTTTCAATCTACAGGAAGGAACTTTTGTTTGCAATCTTAAGAAAATTTTTGTAGCTTTGATCTTCTAGACTGTATGAAAAGCTTTTGGACTTCAGAGGAAAACTTCGAGTATTTTGTTCTCAAGATTTTGCAACCCCTGCAAATGAAGAAAGAACTCTCTATTTATAAATTTTTCATGGAAAGCCTGAATATTTTGGCGAACACTGCAATGATCTCACTTTTTTAAAAAAGAAAATGCAACGATCTCCATTTTCATGACTTTAACAAAAAAAGTTTATGTTGGAATGAACTTAAATACATTTAAGCGCTGCTTACGTACCATTATAATGTAAAGGGATCAAGTCATAACGTAGTACATAAGATATAACTTCTTTTTTTTTGGTCGTTCACCATTTTTACTCATGCGGGCTAGCTAGGAATAGCTTGCAGTTTACACTCATATGCCAAGGAGTAGCTTGCAGTTTATACTCGTACGCAAAAGAGTATTACATTCATATGGTTTCATTATGATCTTGATCAAATCCTTTATTTGTAGGATTTCTTTTGATGATAAGACTTTTCTTCACCTTTGATGAACCCTCTGTGTTTATGAAAGCAGAGGATTTCCTTTTCATATGTGAAGGAACAGCAAAATACATTTTTTTCATCTTGATTCACTTCTTCAAATAGATATGTTTTTGATAATTTGACATTCTTTTCTTACCAACTACTTATTATTTCGAGTCAATCAAGAAGAGATGTTGAAGGGTTGTCTCTCTTTGATGTGGAAGCACTTATCTTTTGGAAAATTGAAGATCTAGTAGATATCGAAGTTAGACATTGATTTTCTTCATTTATCGCGGCCATACTCATCCTTTGGAAGATTGAAGGTCGAATAGTTAGAGGCTTGATGCGAACGAAGAAATAATTCTTTTGTTAGATTTCAATTGTATCATGAACTTCATTGATATGGATGCAATATGAACTTGTAAATCCTTTTTCTTCATCTATCATGAGAAGAAAAATTCTTGGAAAGAATTACTTAATGTCACCGGTTGCCGGGGCTGAGAAAAATATTTGTTTCTCTTTCTCTTAGATGTCTTTGAACAATTCATTCTATGATTTTGACTCATTCTTCCAAATGAACAATGTTCTGTCTGAATATGACTTTGTTCTTGTTTCTTTTGGCGAGTCATATTAGTCTCAACTTTATCTCGATTTCCAATGATCACTTCTTCGATTTTGTTTCCTAGCACCTTATGTTGGATCCAAGCAGTTATTGGTTCTAAGGTTCCAAATTGAACTAAACACACTTCATGATAGTGAACAAGACTAGTATATGGTGTACTTGATCACATATATATATATTTGTTGTTATTGCAACATGATTTGACTGATCTGTTTCATCAAAGTCTAGCTCAATTTCCTTCTGTTTAACTAATATTAGAATTAACTCTTTAAGAGCAAAACATTTTTGTACGGGGTGACTGACGACTCGATGATACTTACAATAGTTTGGATCATCAAAACTTTCCATCTCTTTTGGTCGTTTGCACTTTAGAAGTTCAATTAGTCTCGTATTTAGTAGTTGGTCAAACATGTCAAAAATATCATAATCAGGAAAGGGATAGACTTTTTTTTGTCTTTCTTTCATAGTTGAGATATGTCTTTCATTGGCTTATTGCTTTCCAGTCTCCTTACACTTATGATTTGAAGACCAATTAAAAGAAGTTGCCTTTATAACCATGGATTCTTTCAAAGTTCCTTCGTTATCATCATCATAAACAACATTATCATTTTCATCATCTTCTTGGTCATTTTCATCTTCATCAACATCAGAATTATCATCACCACCATCATCATCATCATTTTCATATTCTTCTATGTTAAGGATAAATAGATTTTGGCTTCCTTGACTAGCAGTACTTAGCTTTATATCAAGGCAGAGTTGCTAGCTCTTCAAAAGTACGAGGTTTTATACCTTAAAGAATGTAAAGAAGTTCCCAAATGCAAACCTTGAATGCACATTTTGACCGCAGATAACTCACCGAGACGATTTTTTCAATCAAGACGTGTGGCTCGCCAATGATTTATGTAGTCGGCAACGTGTTCATCTTTTTGTTGTCTAGTATTAGCGAGTTCAAACATGCTTAAAATGTGTCTTGTACTGTAAAAGCGATTAACAAGTTGTTTCCAACTAACAATCGACTCTAGTTCCAAATCACTGTACCAATCAAATGCATTCCCCTTTAATGTTCGAACAAACTGTTTAACTAGTAGATCTTCTCTCGTACCAGCGTTTTCACAAGTTTCGATGAAATGAGCAATATGTTGCTTTTGATTCCTCTTTCCATTAAATTGTAGAAACTTGGGTGGTTTGTACCCAATTGACATTCTTAAGTTATCGATTCTCTTGGAATATGATTTTGAATATAACAAGGAACTTTGAGAAGGTCCAACATTCTGAGCTCTTATAGAATCTGTTATCATCACGTGAAGTTGTTGGATAAATAGTGAAGCAATTGAGAAGATGAGGGTTGTGGTTGTACAAAAATTTTCTCTTTATTGGAATCTCTAATTAGTTGGTTCTCAATTTGTGTCCTTAAATAAACAACTAGAGAATCCTTTTCTTTGATCGTTTTCATCAAAGTGTTGATCTTTTAATGTAATTTTTCAACTCTTTCTTCCATAGTATTTGTTTCTGCCATCATGACGGACACTATGCATAGTCAAGATCGAAAAAAGGGTTACATCTGACTAAGAATTTATCATTAGATAATGCCCCCAGTAATTTGATGGAAGCTTCAATCTTCAAGATGATTTTTATAGTTTCAATCTTCAAGACTACATGAAAAGCTTTTGGACAACCCCTGCAAATGAAGAAGAAATTCTCTATTTATGGTTAGAAAGTGTGGGCATCCATCTCAAAACCAATTGGCTATGAGAGGAGTATCCCACCTTGTGTTATATGTAGTTGGAGGACTCCCCACCTTACCGATGTGGGATATTTTGAGATCCTCAACACACCTTATTGGTTTTTTGTTCAAAGTTAAAAAAAAAAAAGAAAAAGCGTTGAAACTTTTTTTAAGATTTGAAAAATGAAAATGAATATTTGAAAACTTAAAAATAATTAAGAGACAATTGAAAGACTTATGAAAAAATGTACATATCTTTGTAATCATGCAGATACCATATCATTTTTTTTGTTTGATAGCAAGTATATAATATGCTTCTTCCTGGTCTACAACCGACAAACAACCCACTTCTCATTTGGAACTTACCCAAAAAAAAAACAGAAATCATTAAGCCTAAAATTAACCGCGAATTGTTTAAACCCTATTCAAGTTTAACTTAATTGAATATTTTATACAAAACAAAATATTTGAACTTAACTTGATTAAATCTTATATATTTTAAATTTCACTTAATTGAAATATATTAATTTTATAACTTTTAATAAACTTCATTGAATCATGAATATTTTGTTAAAAATAAAAAAAATGGAAAAACCTAGAACCAACTACACACTTTGATCTCAAAGTAAAATCTAGATATTTCTTTGCACTTTTTCCAAAGGGAAGATGTGGCAAAACTAAAGCGATTTGATTTACTTGTCACAAAGAAAAAAATGTGGCAAAATTGTGACCATAAATTTTTGCTTGGAGCCCAAGTTTATGAGTACTATAAATGGTGGGCACCCTTTGTTGGCAAATCATCCAAAATCATCCAAGACATCACATTTCCTAAAGAGTGAGGTTGTGAGATAAAAATAGAGAGTGTTTCTCCTTTGTAGAAAGTTTGTTGTACTTTGTAA
>JBBMEG010022719.1:0-25532 GCA_037832605.1 Cyclanthera cordifolia | reverse complement strand
GATGGCAAACATCTCCATTGATATGAGGCCTTTTGGGTGAAACAAAAAACAAAGCCATGCGGGTGTATGCCCAAAGTTGACAATATCATATCAATGTGGAGATTCGGGTAGGGTTGTCATCCTTATCATTCTCACTACTATTTCTTGTCTTTAGTATGAAACAAGTTATAAAGGAAGGATTTAAGGGATAGTATACTAGGCGTATCACCTCAGAATTGACAAGATCATCAAGATACACAACCAACAAGATACTACCACTTGCAGATTGACGATATAAGACATAATGCTAACGACATATTTTACCTATCTCACCCTAAACCTTTAACTCAAGTAATTTATTCAGAAATAATTTCTCAGGCATAAATCCCCATGCAGAAATACATCTTTAATATCAAGTTGGTGTAGAGGACAATGCCAACCTTTAGAGACTGCCATAAAGATGAATAATTGGACATACATTAACTTAGAAACAAGAGAAAAAAAAAAGCCAAAATTGTCAACCTCGAACATTTGAGCATAACCTATGACAATAAGGTGAACTTTTAAGCTTGATTCGTGAAATGCAGTCAAATAAAACCCTAACTAAATGATGTATATGAGCTACTTAATAATATTCCACAGATTTTTGAACGAGACTAATTGTTTAAATAGGCCACTTTTAAAAACTATTTATCAAAATGGGTCACTTTCTTAAACATATTGTCAAAATTGATTTTTTTTTTTTTTTTTGTCTTTATATGGCGATGACTATACTAAAAATACTACCCTGATTCATTTTGGTCAATAAGTTTTGACTAAGTAAAGAGAAAAAGATAGAGTAGATTCTTTTTATTGGATTTTTTAACCAAACAATCCAACCAAAGCAATTAATAAATAATCATTTCCTAATTATTATTGTCTAAATAGTTTGATTTAATATATTATTTTGTATCTTAATTATTTCTTATTATTAAATTGTAATGTATTTTATCAAACAAATATTTTAATCATAATCATATTTATTTTTTAATCCAAACAGAAAATGATCACTACAACAAAAGAGGAAATAGGTGACGGGTAATCCAAAATAAATTTGAAAACATGAATATAAGTTGTCACTTGTGTTTGGTGTCGGGCATAAGGTGTTGGCACTTTTGGTGTCGGTCAGACCTACACCAATTGTGACCGACATTAAAAGTTTAAAACCAATTACTTTTGGTGTCGGTCAGACCGACACCAATTGAGACCGACACCAAAAGTTAAAAATCGGCTAATTTTGATGTAGGTTTAACCGATAGCAATTGTGACAGACACCAAAAATTTCGCAGTTTCCCCAACCCCCGAGACGATTCTTCTTCCTTCTGTTTCATTTTTTTCTCTTCTTCTTCTTCCCTCTCTTTTCCCTTTACCTGGGCGAGACTCCTATTTCCCAAATCCTCTTACAAACCCTCATCTTCTTCTTCTTCATCTCTCAAACCCTCTCACAAATTACCATTTTTGAACTTCTTCATCTCAAAACCTCAAAAAACTCTTCTTATTTCTCATCTTCTTCATCCTAAATTACATACTCCTTCACCCATTATTTCTTTTATTTTCTCATTTTTCATCTAAAATCTTTCTTTTCTTTCTTTCAAATATCAAAAAACCCACATTTCTCCATTTCTTTTATCTTCTCTCGTCAAAAACTTCTTCTTTTCTCTTTTTACAACTTGTTGAACGGATCCGAGACTCTTCTTTTTCACCTCCTACAATTCAAAGGTAAAAATGCATTTTTTTTTTCTTTTATTTTTCATTTCAACTATTTAGCTTTAAAATAAAGAGTATGAAATGATGAAGTTTTTTTAGGATTTTTTTTGTGGGTTTGGTTATATGTTTTAAATAGTTTTATTTATTTTGTATTCTTAAATATATATGAATTACGTGAGATATTTGTTCTTCAAAATCTATGATTTTTTTTTTAAATTTTTACCAAATAAGTGCTAAATTTCTATTATAATTAATTACTAATTTTTTGAATGGTAGCCTAGTATATTGCATGATGTAGGTTTGATCATTTCTCTATTATATCTTGGATCTAAACTATAAAATGTATATGTACGAAATGTCTTTAAAAGTTGATGCCTTAAAAATTTGTGTTTGAACTTTTACCTTGTGTGTAGGAATAATTTTAGTTGGGATATGGATACGTTGTGGATGCTTAAGGATTGAATGTCACAAGAATATAATTTAGGAGTTGAGACTTTTATAGAAAATGCGTTACGACATTCCAAAGGGTAAATGTTGTTTGTTGTTCAGTTTGAAATGTGATGTCAAGTACCAGAATGTGGATGTAGTATGAGACTATTTATTTACAAATGGTACCGATCAAAGTTATGACACACAGATTTGGCATGGAGAATTTGTATCGAGGAAAAGAAGCAATATTGAAATTGTTCCAATCGATCAAATTATAGATGGAGATTTGGATGACCAAATACGAATGTTTGAGGCTGCACACGATTATTTTAACCACAAATCGCCAATATTTGAGCAATCATTAAAGGATGCCAAGAAACCATCATACAAAAATTGTAATAATTTTACAAAGATATCTGCATTGATTAAGCTTTATAATTTGAAAAAAGAAGATTGGATAGAGCGATAAGAGTTTCACATAGTTGTTACAACTACTGAACATTCTTTTGTTTTGTCCTAATGAAATTTTGATATCTATCTATTATTCCGAGAAAATTTGAAGTACATTAGGAATGAATTATGAAAAGGTTCATGCCTGCATCAATGACTGTTGTTTGTATCGAAAAGAACTCGCTAATACCAAATTGTGTCCTACATGTGGAACATCAAGATGGAAAGTTTGGAAGAATGTGCAAGAAAGGGTAAAAAATATTCCAGTAAAAGTCATGTGTTATTTCTCTCCCATTTCAAGATTTGAATGAATGTTTTAAAGTAAGGAAACTTCAAAATTATTGACGTGGCATGCTACTCACCATCAGGTCGATGGGTATATAAGAAATCCAGCTGACACACTTTCATGAAAAAAAATAGACGAAAGATGACTTGAATTTAGTTAAGAATCGATGAATCTTCGTCTAGCCTTATCGACATTTGGTGTAAATCCACACGGAGACCAAAGTACTAGATATAGTTATTGGCCAGTGATGTTGGTGACTTACAATCTACCTCCATGGTGTGCATGAAGCGTAAATACTTGATGTTAATTGCATTAATTTCTGGACCCAAACAACCAAGAAATGACATAGATGTCTATTTAGCACCATTATTTGACGATCTGAAAATGCTATGGAGTAGAGGTATTGAATCTTTTGATGCACATCACCAACGTCATTTCACCTTGAAAGCTATTTTTTTATGGACCGTTAATGATTTTCCTGCATACGGTAATTTGTGTGGGTGTACTTACTATAAAAGGGTATCATGCATGTCCGATATGTGGAGAGAAAACAACATCTACTTATTTACCTAAGGAAAAAAAAGATGGCATACCTTGAACATCAGAGATATTTACCTATTGGGCACCTATATAGACGACAAAAGAAAGCTTTTAATGGGGAACAAGAATTCGGAGTTTCTCCCGAACCATTAAGCGGTGAAGAAATTCTTCCAGAACTAAATACTATTCAATTTACTCATGGTACTGAACGTAGAAAAGAACAACATGCAAACACTTATTGGAAGAAGAAATCATTTTTTTTTGAATTGGAGTATTGAAAATATTTTCACGTGCGACATTTTTTAGATGTCATGCACATCAAGAAGATAATGTTTGTTCTAATATTATTGGAACCCTGCTTGATATTCCCGACAAAACAAAAGATGAGTTAAAAACACGTCAAGATTTAGTTGAATTGAATATCAGATCCGAGTTAGCCTCCAAAAATGGAAGAGAAAAGAATATTCTTGCCTCCAACATGTTACACACTAACAAAAAAAAGAGAAATTGAGCATGGGTAAAACGATATCTGAAATTAAAGTACTTGAAAGATATTCATCCAACATAAGTACAATAATATCGATTAGTGCTTTGATACTTTACGGGTTAAAATCGCACGACCATCATGTTTTGATGCATCAACTACTACCTGTAGCAATTCATGATATTTTGCCTAAATATGTTCGATATGCTATCATTCGTCTATGATTTTTCTTTAATGTTATATGTTCTAAGTCTATAAATTCAACAAAGTTGAAAGATTTGCAAAATGATGTAGTGATTACTTTATGTCTTTTGGAGAAGTTTTTTCATGGTCATTTTTCACAATAATGGTTCACTTTGTGGTTCATCTGGTAAGAGAGATAAAATTTTGTGAACCAGTTTATTTGAGATGAATGTATCATTTTGAAAGATATATGAAGATTTTGAAAGGTTATGTTCGTAATAGAAATTGACCGGAGAGATGCATTGGAGAAATTATATAGTAGAAGAGTTGATAGAGTTTTGGGCTGAATTTTTACAAGGAGTTGTATCGGTTGGATTGTCATCATCAAATAATACAGATGCAAATAAGATTGATCGACCATTATCTGCTGCCAATTATAAAACACCGACTAAGGATATGATTGATCAAGCTCATTTGTATGTACTCATAACTTAGACGTTGTGCTTCCATTTGTAGATCAACACATGCAAATGTTGTCTTAATTGAATCCTAGTAGGTTTAAAAATAAAAAAAGGCTTCAAGGCGAACATAATAAAAAAAATTTAATAGTTAGTTGTGTGATCTTGTTGGCTCGCTTTAGGGGTTCAGAACAATTCTATATCACCTACGTTGAGGTGAGTATCACATAGACCTCAGTTAGAAGCAACCACTTATAATAGTTATATGGTCAATGCTATTCAATATCATATAAAAATTCAAGATGATCTTAGAAGTGTGCAGAACAGTGGAGTTATGATAACAGTAGAAGCTTTGCAAGTTTCTTGTTGAAGGACAAAAATCCAATTATGTCAGAAATGACTTTTATGGTGCACTTCAAGAAATTTGGGAGCTTAATTATCATAATTTTATAGTTGTTTTATTCAAAGGTGATTGGGTGAAAAATAATAATGGAATTAACGTCGACAACATTGGATTTAAAACTGTAGACCTTAATCGCATTGGAGATAAATCTGATTCCTTCATTTTAGCCACTCAAGCAAAGCAAGTATTCTATATAAAAAATCCATTTGATCCTCCACAAAAAATGGTTGAAGATCATGTTCATGATGAAGTTGATATTTTCCAAGATTGTGGGTACGAGGTCATAAAAATATTGCCTAGTTTTATCGATGATGACTCGTTCACCTATATTAGAAATGATTGTGATGGTACATTTATAAATAAATAGGTTGGTGTTATTTTTTTTCTTATATATTAATCATTTTGAAGATCATTTAAATAATTATATATTTTTAACATATATTCTCTCTCTTGTGCACATTGACATCATGTTGAGCTCGGAGAGCGATCATGCTGATAGTTCTATTGTGAACAGACCTGCTCGAAACAGGTTTACTAGAGGTGTGACAGTCTTGCGTGAGCTCGCTCACAAAAGAATGGTTAGAGAACGACACATAGTTCAATATAACTCTATGAGTCAAGAAATCAGAGATAATGCGAAGAAATTGCGTAGTTATATTGGTATATGTGTTAGATCACAACATAAACCTCTCACCTACGATACTTGGGGTGATGTCTCCGATCAATTAAAAGAGAATATCTGGGATTGCATAAAGATAAATATTTAACTAAATATTATCATGTATTACATACTATAACTAACCCGATCTTATTCTATTTTAAACAGATGTCATTTCAGGTGCATCCTATGTCCAAACATAGGATCATGATGTCTATGGCGAGGACATTCAGAACATTTAGATACAATCTCACTCAAGATTTTATGAAGTCGTTTATAAAAAAAAACCATGAGTCGTTAGTACATCCGCCTACTAAATACCATACGTTACACAAGAATAGTGAGCTCATTTTGTAAACATTCGATTATCAGAGAAGTTTAAGGTAACTACTTCTTTTGTTTTTGTATATTATTTTAATGTTTATCATATTACTAATGTGTTAAACATAGAAAAATAGTGAACCGCAAAAAGAGAGACGAAGTCTTCTTAAATATCCTCATCGTATGGCTAGAAAGAGTTATGATATTTTGCCTAAACATGAGCTAGTAAGAATTATAAACGTTTATATATATTACATGTTATGATTATTTTATTACACTTTACCAATTCATTGTTTTTTAGATTTATGGTATAAATATTAAATATGATCCATCCTCACGTGCACTACTATGAATGGAAGGGCGAAAGGGAAAGGATAAGGTGTATGCCGATGAAGACACAATTTAAGCCTCCAATCGAATTGTAAGGATGTTTAATTGATAGAACAATTAACACTTCAAATCTATGATGAATTTTAATTTAATTGATAATATTTTAAATTCTACGTGGGTTAGAAAATGCACATCAAGTGCAGATATTTTGATAAAAGCCTTGGGAATAACCCGAGCATCAAGGATGTGTTAGGGGTGTGAGTTAATTTTCATCTCAATCAGTTTTATTTCAGATGGCTCGTTCAAATGTTAATATGGGAGCAAAATCAACATAACGAAATAACCAAGTTGATTACTCCCCTTGTACTGGAAGTAATAATGATCAATGAGGCAAGGAAATGAGATCCTTCAAAGGTCTCAAGTCATTAGAGAACTCATTACCCATCCCGTTGTCCAAGGAGAAGTAAGTTGCATATTATTAAATTAATTTCATTTTTTATATTATCAAATTAATATAGGTATTACTCTAACTATGTGTTTCTTTGAAGGGTGTGACATGTCAACTTGTGATTGAAAATATAGAAAACATTGTTGTCATTGACACAATGTATGAATCGGCACACCTGCTAAGATTCATGGTCTTCCACTAGAAAAGTACAATGTCCGCGTTCTAGTGGATTTAATAATTGGAAACAACGAGGATTTGGACCTACCAATTCTTCTAAACAACGAGCTTCAATACCTTGGACAAGCTGTCAACACTTTTGTGTCATGGCCGCGTGCATGGATTATTAAGACAACCAATGTATTGAAAGAAGTATTTAATTTTACATTTCCTTTTTATAGTATGTACCGCATTATTATTTTACTACTAATAAATTAAATTGATTTCCATAGGCCTCACTTTCAAACAAAGGTTAGAAGGTGTCAAATACACAATCTCATTAATCAGGCATGTCGCTTCCAACCACAATCAAGCTGGTATATCACTTTGCCAAATGTAGTATGAGTGATAGTGACATGCTACAAGTAGATCTTACCGAAAACATGTTTGGTTTACATAACAACTGCTTCCTTGCAAGAGAAGATAATTTGCAATATTGTGAGATGCAATAAATTGGTTATACTCACATTTTTTGTTACATTGCGTAAGTAATACATCTTTTTCAATTATTATACCAACTTGTTACAATTAATAACGTTTTTTAAATCTATTTCATTTGGGCTACTTATGATCAACAAATTTTTGATAACTACTTACTAGTAGACGGTAGTAGTTCTGCATCGATTTTGGGAAATCAAAATCAAGAAGAGCAAATTAAAAATATTGCTGATCATTTTAACATGATCATCGATGTCCGTCAACGTGTATTCTTTCCATTTAATACCGGGTATGCATTTATAAATTTTAAACTTCGTAACGTGTATATATTTTATAACATTTTAAAATCACTGTTATGTCCTTTAGGTACCATTGGATTTTGATAGTCTTAATTCCTGAAGATAATACTGTTTATATTCTCAACTCGCTCGGTCAAAAGACGCCCGATGAGAGTTTAGCTTATATCGTAAATACGTAAGTTTATAAAAAATAAGTTTTTTTTTTTTTGTTTCAGTTAGCTTATTATCTTAATGTTTTCACTTTTGTTCTATAGTTCTTATCGATTGTGACAATCAAAAAATGAGTTCAAATCCACAAAATTAACATGGAAATTAGTGAAGGTACGTAAAACAAAATCATATATTTGTTCTATTCTAATTTTTCTCATGTACAATTATTATAATAAAATGATAAAATTTTATTCACTAGTGCCCTCATCAATTGACATCAATAGTGTGTGAATATTATGTCCATAAGAAAGATGATATCCAATACGCGCACCCCATAAATAAACAGCTAAGTTTTTGTTTTATTTCATTCACAATTTTATTCTATATAGTTTGCAAAAAAAATTGTTTATTAATTTGCAAATATTGTGTTTTGCTCTAGTTTAACCCAAAATCATATACTATGGATGGAGTGCAAATCGAATGGGCAGACTTCATAGAGTAGATTTTTATTAGTAAACAAAGATTAATTAGTGTGTCACACAACTGATTCAACTTTTAACTATTTGTTATATGATATTGTTTGTATAAATGACGTATTTGCTGGCGAGAAAAAGTCTTCATATATTGTGTATTTTGCTTTCTAGTAGAATATTAGTTTCATTTTTGGAATTTACAAGATTAACATATTTTTTGGCAATCTTAATGTTACGTCGTTATGCTGCCGAAATTTCAGTTAATTTAACAAAAGTTAGAAGTTAAATTGAATTTAAAGATGAGTTTGGAGGTGAGTAAATACTAAGTAAAATTTTGGTGGTTTGACATTTTCATGACTTTTTTTTGTATTTATATATTTGCCTTGAACTAGACAAATCATCTCTTATATATATATATATATATATATATTTTTTTTTTTAATACAAGTTTTGAGACTTTTAATGTCGGGCACAAATGACGACAGACCAGACCCACATGATCTACAAAAAAAATATTATGTTAGTTAGCATTTAATAATTAAAGGGCGATATTTTAATGATGATGGACGAGACCCACATGAATGAATTTAAAAAAAAAAATTGGAATCGTACTTTTAATGTCAGACACAAAACGGTCTAAAACGACATCATTTAGAATTGACATCGATTTTGGAGCGACACCATATAGTATTTATGTCGGTCAAAATCGACACCAAAAACTACCAAAAGCTAGAATTTGTGTCGCTCATGTCCGACACTAAAAGCATGACCAACACCAAAACTTTTGGTGTCGCTCATCTTGCCTGACACCAAAGTTTTTCGGGGTCGGTTTTGACCCGTCACTAAAAGTGTTCGTCACTAAATGTTTTTAATGTCACTTGTATTGATGACGGTTAGTAAAAAGTGTCGACATATGCCATATTAGAGTAGTGAATGTTAATAATTGATATTTTTAATTTGAAACTAAATCATTTATTCTAATCATAGATAAATTGAAATTTGAATGAAAATGACATATTGGAGTAGAAAACAAACTAAAAGAAAATATAATTCGAATTACATGTTTTAAATATTAAAATTAAATTTTCAAAACACTAATTTAAACATTATTTTGAATTCGTTTTTAAATCTCTATAAAAAAAAATGTCATATTTATAATATTTAAATAGAAAACAGTAATTGATCCAAATTACTCAAATACATCACTTCAAAAAATATTAATAAAACTATATTTGTTGATTTATTTATTCGTAAAACGAGATTACATTTTTTGAATATAATTAAACTAATATCAAACAAATATATTTATTAATATCTTTAAAAAAAGTTCTTAAATTTTCAAATGTTTTATACAAATGGATCAATTACAAATTGTTAGTGAAAAATATATTTTAACTAAAAATATAGAGAGACATACATTATGATAATGATAATAAAAATAAATAGGATCAATAATTATAGTATAATCATAGTTCTATTAAATAATCTTAAAACAACTACTCTTAAATATATAATAAAATTTAAGTATGTATTTCTATATTAAAAAAAACTAAGATCATAACAAACCAAAATTTAAATACAAATCATACATGTATATATAAAATAAATATTCAATCTTAACCCGGTTAAACTAATCAATCATCATCGTGCATATATATATATATATATATATATATAATTTTCTTTTTTGATCTTGTATATGATGTTTAATTTTTATTTATACAATATATTCTTATAAAAATTTAAAGTTAAGCCAATGAAACTTTTGAGATTATTTCTTCAAAATTGATAAATAGTAATAATAATTTTGAATAAATATATAAAAAACACTAATGGAAAAGGAGCTCACTATTTTTGTGTGATGGTTCAGGCAGCCCAAGCACAATTCAATTGCCTCATTGAGAGAGCTAGCTAGAGCCTTCGTCACTCAATTCTTGGGTGGGCGAGATCAGAAAAAGTCGGTTACTCATCTGCTGACAGTGAGGCAAAGGAGCTAGGAAACCCTTCGGGAGTACATAGCACGCTTCAACAACGAGACGCTGAAAGTCGAAGGGTACATCGACAGTATGACTCTCGCAGCGGTCGTAGCCGGGCTCAAGGACGAGAAGTTCCTGTGGTCACTAGGGAAAGAGGCTCCGTCCACTTATGTCGAGTTGCTAACTAGAGCGCAAAAGTACATGAGTGCAGGGGAGTTAGTCAACTCCCTAGAAGGCACAAAATGACATCGCTTCATCCCGGAGCGTGAGAAGTCGACAAGTTGTCGCGAGTCTAACTACAAGGAGTTACGAAAGCGAAAGGCGGAAGAACGTCCAGTGATAAAAGAGAAGACCAAACGAAAGGGGTACCATCTAGCCGGTTTGAAAAATCCACTCCAACAACGGTTCGTATAGAGCATATCTTGATGAAGATTCAATATAAAGAGAAGCTAAAGTGACCAAGCTGAATTAAGGCAGGATCCAACTAGAGAAATAAAGGCAAGTAGTGCCTATTTCACAGGGATCAGGACCATGCTACGTCGGACTGCTACGATCTAAAGAAGTCCATAGAGTCTCTCATCCGTAGAGGACGACTGGATAAATATGTGAAAGAGGGTGGAAAGACGTTTGAGTCCCCTAGCAAGAAAAGGAGAGACGAAAAATCACCACCGCCACTAGAAATCAGAACCATCATTGGAGGGACGGCTAGAGGGGAGTCCAACCAGAGTCAGAAAGAAAAGGTGAGACAAGCTAGAGGCCTACTAAGGGGTGAGAAAGTGTGGGTAATGACACTAGTGGATGCGCAACTTGGCTTCACTACCGCTGAGGCTGCACCGTTACACCAGCCGCACAATGACGCCTTAGTGGTGTCCCTAGCCGTCTCCAACATCCGCGTCAGAAGGATCCTCATTGAAGAAGGTAGTTCGGCGGATGTGCTATCGCTAAAGGCTTACGACGCCATGAAACTGGGAAGAGAAAGACTCGAGCGAAATTCAACATGTAAAGACCCAACCCAAATTAGGGTCACTCCTATTTACTTAAACATACAACTATTAAGGTAACCCTTAAAATGTAGGAAAACGATGAATGAAAATGCTTCATTTAGTTCTAAATGCAATCGTTCAAAAACAGCAAAACGGGTACCCAATTATCAAAGGTTTAAATCAGAAATATCACAAAATGCAACAGAATCCAGTTTTTCGCAATAGCCATGAATCTAAATATGTAAAAAGACAGAACAATAAAACCCGACACGACACGAGTCCATGGTCTCTTTAGCCACTCCGATCAGCCATCCTGGTAGAGTCCATGCGTACCTGTGGAGACCATAGAAATCAACAGGGTGAGTTACACAACTCAGTAAGGATCCCTAAGTACAAATAGTAAGGTAAATACAGTATCAAGTCCAGAATTAGGTAAGCAGAACAACATTAAATACTCATAGCTCTTAAGCAGTTTCGATAATCGAGAGACAAATGAGGCGACTCCGGGACTATTCCAAAAGAACATGCCACTCCCGGGTCCCACTTATTAACTTAATTACACAACCGGGGCTACCCTATTAGGGAATGCCACTCCCGTGTCTTCCATTGAGTAGCTAGCTCGAGATTCCATCACTTCACAAATGCAGTCGGACAAAAGCATGCACAACATAAGTAAACAGGGAGCTAAATTAATGTAATTCAACTATCAAGCATTTCACAGTACAAAACCTATTTCAGGCCAACCACGCATGTGTCTACTAGTTTACAGCCCACAACAATGCAATTTAAATTCCCTTACCTTGGCCGGAGAATCAAGAAGTCCCTCGGTACTCGAACTACGCGATCAGGGGCCTTTTTCCAAGCTTAACTAGTAAAACAGGGTCATACAGTGAGAAATTGGCCTTGAAAACATCAAAATTGGACTCGGAGCATCGAAATTACCTAAAAAACCCTACCCGGAAATTTTTCGGCGAGTTGACGGCGGCGCGTGGCCGGAAGACGGCGGCTGACGGCGGTGCGTGTGGTAAAGGTCGCCGGTGCGTGAAGCTGACGCGCGGGGTGGAAACGCTGCAGAAATGCGAGACGCGGCAGGCTCGGAGTCGCTGGGCAGGCTCGACCGACAACGCTGTAGGTTCAGGAACACGTGGGCGAATCCGAAGCTGCTTCCTCTAACTGTGGCAGCGGTTGTCGGCGCTGAAGACCGTGCCAATGATTGGCGGCAGGAGCTGTCGGCGGCTGTCAGCGTCGACACGTGGCAGTACACTAGTGGTGGAATCCGGCGGCGGCACAGAGATCTGTGCCAATGATTAGCTGTCGGCGGCTGTCAGAGGTAATGATTGCCTTGTCTGACGGCTGTCGGCGGCTGTCTGAAGGCGATTATGACTTTGTCTGGCGGCTGTCGGCGGCTGTCTGAAGGCCAATGATTGCCTGTCATGCGGTGTCGGCGGCTGTCGGACTTCGCAGAAAACAAGAGGGGACAAAAACTGACGGCGCTGAATTTCGAGAAACCTAATTATGCTGTCCAATTTGGCTTTATATATAAGGACAAAAAGACCCTGCAAAATTACCAAAATACCCCTAGGGTTAAAATTGACAATTTCACCCCTAATTTTCAAATTCCGACTTCACGACTTCCGAGGTTTAACTTTAATAACCATTTTTAACTCAAAACAAAATCTAAACCGACTCCCGGGATCCCCGGTAAGCCCAAAAATTTACAAAACTAATCTTGCAAGCGGGGACGGAAAAACCGGACTGTTACACAATAGCTCTAGTTGGATTTGGTTAGAGCACTCTGACTCCTGAAGGTTCAGTCGAGCTCTCGGTAACTTTTGGCTAATGGGACAACATAATCCTCTACTTCGTAAATTTCTTGTGGTAAACGACAACTCCGCCTACAATGCAATACCGTGAAGACCCACAATACATGGGTTAAGGGCGGTCGCGTCGTCCTATCACCAAGTGATAAAGTTTCCTATTCCTAGAGGGGTGACACATGTTAGAGCAGCACAATTATCCTCGAAGGAGTGCTACCACATAGCCTTACGAACAGTGGTAGAAGTTACTATAAAAGACTGTTGAATAGGACGACACCTGTAAATGTACAAATCCAACAAGTACCTAGGTCCCAAAACACCAACGCCAATGCTTTAGCAAAGTTAGATGCTGCCTACGAAACCAAAATGATCAAGACCGTGCCGGTAGAGATCCTAGGCAAGCCTAGCATCACCACCGAGCTGCTACGCGAAATTAGTGAGGTAACCCTGATCTCGCCAGCAACATGGATGACCCCTCTTGCTTGAATACAAAGGGAAGGGGAAGTTGTTAGACAAAAAAGGACGCTCGACGACTTAAGTTCAAAGCTTCCAAGTACGTGGTGCAAGGGGATAAGGTGCACAAGAGGGGGTATTCTTTACCTCTCCTTAGGTGCTTAGAACCTAGCGAGGTCGCTTATGAAATGCAGGAACTGCACGAAGGCATATGTGGCAGTCATGAAGGGGCAAGGTCCCTAGCCAAGAAGTTAGTCAAGTAAGGCTACTTTTGGCCGACCATAGCCGAAGACTCCAAAAAGTATACTCGAGCATGCGAAAAGTGCCAGAGGATCGCTACCATTCAAAGACAGCCACCCGAAGTCCTAACTAGCATGATGAGACCATGGTCATTTGTGCAATGAGGGGTAGATCTTATAGGACCCCTACTAGTTAGGCGAGGCCAAGTCAAGTTCGCGGTGGTAGCAGTGGATTACTTCATAAAATGGGCCGAAGCCGAGGCCCTAGCGACTATCACCGAAAAGAAGGTGACGACATTTGAAGGTGCGTAGTTTGTCGATTTGGGATACTCCAAACCCTCGTCAATGATAACGGAAAGCAGTTTGACAACCAAGCTTTCCAGCAATTCTTCTATGAGCTGGTGATTCAGCACAACTTCTCATCACCAACTCACCCACAAGCCAATGAGCAGGTGGAGGCAGTAAACAAGATCAACAAGAAGAACCTAAAGACCAAGCTCAAAAGCTTGAACGGGTCTTGGGCGGAAGAACTCCCACTAGTGTTGTGGGTGTACCGACCGCGCCCATGACATCAATAGGCAAAACCCCCTACTCGCTAGCATTTGGGGTGGAAATAGTAATTTCGGTCAAGGTAGAACTTCTATCCTTGCGTGTAGAGTCTTTTGACTCAACTTAAAAGGACAAACAGCTGTGGATGAGTCTAGATCTCCTTGAAGAAAGACGAGATGCAACCAACATAGGGGTAGCACAATAGAAAGGCTGAATTTCCAAGTACTATAACTCCCGAGTCAAGGTAAAGTGCTTTGGATTTAGTGACTTAGTGTTGAGGAGGGTGATGTCAAACACCAAAGAGCTCAATAGTGGAGTCCTGGGGCCAAATTGGAAAAGACCATACCAGGTTGCCAAAGTGGCATGCCCAGACACCTACTACCTCGAGGACATGGACATGAATAAGATCCTCCATCCTTGGAGTGCTGAACACTTGAAAAATACGTTCAATATAATGTAATTCAAGTTGTTAATGAATAAAGTAAAGTGGTATTTTCTCATTCTTTCAAAAAGTTATCTTAATTTAAGTTTATTGATATTGTCATAAACTTAAATTGAGGGTAAGCAAGATAGAGAAAAAATAAAAAACTTTTATTCATTCGAAGTTCAAAATCCAGATTACAACCTAGAGGAAAGAAAGTTGGCAAAGTAAAATGCTTCAAAGAAGAAAAGCAACAAAAAGATACTCATCAAGCAACAAAAAGCAACAAGACTTTGGACCGCCTTAGCGGAAGTCTGAAAGTCAGCCAAGGCGACCTCAGCAACACCCTGAGCCTCAAGAGTTTGGGCTAAGTCCTATTTGAATTGATCGATGCTAGGCGACCAAGAGAAGCGTGTATGGCGCAAGTCCTCTCGAAGGTCCAAGAAGTTGAAGCAAGGCGCATAAAGACCTGTCATCCAAAAACTACAAGGAAGTAGTCAGTCTTCCGAAGTAAGGTCCACCATACCATTTGTGGGAGTCCTAAAATCAAGTGAAGAAGATCCCGACCACTAAAGAAGCATTCAAAGTCAGTGTACCCTGCAGGCTGTGGACTCCAAAGAACACGGTCCAAGTGTTGGAAGCCACTTACGCCTACCAAGGCCTTATGACGAGTCCTCTTTTGAAAAGAGGATGCTAAGGTGGTCGGAGTCAGCTGTCTCATAATCAGATGAAGGATCCATAAGAGCATAGGTAACGAAATATCTACGAATGACGAGGTTAGAAAAAGGCAAGTCTCTAAAAAGAGAGCCTAAGTAACCTGTGAGTTTCGAAAGACGCTTCAAAATGGGCAAGTCCCTGCAAAGAGAGCCTAAGTAGCCTAAAAGTTCAAAACAATGCTAAAAAATGGACAAGTCTCTACAAAAAGAGTCTTATTAGCCTAAAGTTTAAAGAAAGAGTCAAATGGTAGTGAGTCTTTGAAAATGAAGACTACTTGGCCGCAAAAAGCCAAAGGGTGGTGAGTCTCTGAAAAGGAAGCCTACTTGGCCGAAAAGAGCTAAAAGCTAGTGAGTCTCTGAAAGGGAGCCTAATTGGCCAAATTTCTAAAAAAGAATGCCGAAAAAGGTGACACTCTAAAAAGAGAGCCTACTTAGTCGCAATTTTCAAAAAAAATGCCAAAAAGAGGTGAAACTCTGAAAGAAGAACCTACTTGGCCAAAAATTTGAAAAATGACTAAACATGGTAAGTCTCTAAAAAAGAGAACCTTCTTAATAACGAACTACTCTTAAAATTTCAGCAATAAAGTAAGTTCGAAAATAAAGAGTGTGGGTAATGTTGTAGGCTAAAATATCCAGGAATACTCGAACAAGGCTGAGACCCTACCTAGGGGTCACGTCGACCCCTCGGGGACGGCCAAATGGAGGCCTCAACCTCTAGGTGGTCGGTCAAGCCAACGCCAACCCGCCGGGAGTTGGCCAAATGGAGGTCTTGACCCAGAGGGGTCGGCCAAATGGAGGCCTTGATCCCCAGGGGTTGGCCAAGTCCATGCCGACCCCTCAGGTATCGGCCAAGCCAATGCCGACCCCTCGGGGGTTGGCTAAACCAATGTCGTCCCCTCGGAGGTCGGCTAAATAGAGGTCACGACCCCTAGGGGGTCGACCCTTGCAGCCTCGACCCTCCCATGTCTAGAAAAAGAAGGTGAACACCCCTTAGGGGGAAAGCCCTGGAGGTTAAGATTCCCTTAGAGTCGATCGAGTCTAATTAACGCATGGAGACGCTGTACCCCAAAGCGTCCCCAGTTACAACAAGTAGGCCAACCCGAGTGGGTTTGTCGTAGAGGTTAGAACTCTCTGGTGGACGAGTCGACCGAGTCCAAGTAACGTTTAGGTACGCTGCACCCCGTGGCGTCCTAGGGTTACAACGAGTAGGCCAGCTCGAGTGGGTTGGTCGTGGAGGTTAGGACTCTCCCTAGAAGTCGACCGAGTCCAAGTAACGCAGCACCCCGTGCCGTCTTCAGTTACAAAGAGTAGGTCAATCCGAGTGGGTTGGTTGTGGAGGTGAGGACTCGTGAGGGTTGACCGAGTCCAAAGCCGACCTCTGAGGAGAATGGTCGAGTAGGCCAAACTGAGTGGGTTGGTCGTGGAGAGTAGGACTTTCCTGTGGATAAGTCGACCAAGTCCAAGAAGCGATTGGAGACGTTGCACACTCGTAGCGTCCTAGGCGTTACAACGAAATGGCTGCACCCCTAAGCGGTCGGCTGTGGAGGTCAGGACCTGCAAAGGTTGACCGAGTCCAAGTAACTCCTGAGTTAAAGCCATTACACCTACAAAGGGTAATGGTCAGGAGTTACGCCGGTATTCATACTCGATTTAATGACGAACGTTTCCAATGGCCAACCATTAAGCCGCTCATAAGTGAGCTACATCAATTACGAAACCGACTACTATAAGAAGTCAGATCATTCTCCATTTCAAGGGAGACGAATCTTAAGCTAAACTATGCTAAGTATTCTTGTGCCATTCTTAGTTCTAAAAATCCTCTAAATTATTCTCCTAAATCTTCTACTGACTTAGGCATTAGAGGCCATGTGGCTCACACCATACCGATGTGTCCTAAATTATTTTTTTTGCAGACTTTTCATTCTCGGTAATACAAATCATATTGTGGATATTCGTTGCGATAATTTTTTGTTATTAATCATACTTGTGTTAGTTGAGCTACATAAAAGGTGTTAACAAAGTGGGATATAGAATGAGTTGAGCTACATAGAAGATGTTTACAAAGCGGAATATGGAATGACTTTCTTGTCTACGAAATTCACCACTTTTTCAGAGGATTGTATTGAGACTTCCCTCAACAATTTGTCGAAGAACTAAATTTTTTCTATTCAAGATTCACTCTTTGTTGACATTTATCGAGAACAAGTTGATGAAGAATTTTTATTTCTAAATCATATGAATTAAATTTTAACTTTAATCAAAACTTATAAAGATAAAATTTATAATTTACGATATGATTTCTTATCTTAGATGGATGTGATGTATCCAATTATTGTGGAGAAATTATTTTTTCAAACTAAAAGGAAAAAAAGAAGTTATTATTCTCTTTCGGCCGAAAGTAAGAAGAAATCAAATCTCTTGACCCTACCACTAGAATTTGATGTTTATTCAAGTATTTGGTCACGTCAATTTGAATTCCATGCAACTAATATCATTTATTTATTATTATTATTTTTTTTTTTTGAACAACCATCCATTCAATTAACAATTACCCTCAATCAAACCAATACAATCAACCTCTAA
Organism: Cyclanthera cordifolia; assembly: GCA_037832605.1. Classification (NCBI taxonomy): domain Eukaryota; kingdom Viridiplantae; phylum Streptophyta; class Magnoliopsida; order Cucurbitales; family Cucurbitaceae; genus Cyclanthera; species Cyclanthera cordifolia. The sequence goes on along the minus strand of JBBMEG010022719.1, from coordinate 7,504 downwards.
AAATGATTCAATATTAATAAAAAATTCCCCTTTAAAAAAATCACTCTCCTTCTCAAAGGAGGAAGAGACAGACGATTGCTATGTAGACAGTCCGTCACTCAATTATAGAATTTAGCACAAACACTAAGCACACACCAATATGTATAACAACATCCGTAATATCAACAACAATATTGCTAAATTCAGACAAATTTAAGGAATCACACCAACCGTGAATAACAAGAATAGAGCCTGATTTCACAAGAATTAGAGGACACCACGAGAATTTAGCATTCAATCACTACAAGAATGTCTATTTTTTCCGCGGCTTTTTTCCGTCGAGAATTCTCACTTTTTCGACGGTTTGTTGCCGTCGGAAATTTTTACATTTTCCGACGGCTATTTTGCCGTCGAAAATTCCTACTTTTCGTGACGGGTATTTGCTGTCGAGAATTTCTATGAAAGACGTCGGGAAAAGCCTATTTTTCAATATTTTATTTCCATAATGAAAACATAGTTTATAAAATTATTTATGTATCCATAATCATTATCATAAATTTGTAATTTCATATACAAGAAATAATAATATACTACAATATCCATTAAAAGGATTAAAACACCAAATTAAGTTCTAAAACCAACCCATGATTACAAATAAAGTTCTAAAACACACTAAGAATTACAAATTAAGTTCTATAACATACTAAGGATTACGAATTATGTTCTAAAACACACTAATCATTATATCAATCAAACTATCTATACTGGAGGATAGTCCGATCGATATAGTTTCATTATACGTCATACGGAGTTTCCATACAAGTTATAAGGTTACCTAATCAAACAAAAAAAACATAGTTAATATATAGAAATTAAAAGTTAACATATTTATGAAGTACAAATAACATAACTATATCAATCTAATAAAACAAACTAACATGCTTTCATAATGGAACGTAATTGGTTAAAAACAATTGTACAACGACGTAATTACATGATTCATAAATTTTATAAACACATGAAATGAGAGAAAATCAGACTACCTTTTCTACAAGATAGCGTAATATTAAAAAAAAATCGAATTATCTTTAGTGCAGGATAGCCGTAATATCATAAAAAACTAATTGATTCAAAATTGATCTAACTATATGCAACAAAATATACTACATTGTTTAAGTTAATTCTAAAGACATACCTAAGAAGACGATCCTGCTTGTGATCTGCTTTTCTGATTCATCCAAAATTGGATCATGTTCTCAAAGTTTCAACGACCCTTTTGAAATTTTAGACGGTCCTTCTCAAATTTTTGACGCTCCTCCTCAAATATTTTATCTCGGTGTGCATCTTCTTCTCGACGAAATTCATCTTCTTCTCGATGTCGTTCATCTTCTTCTCGACGACGTTCATCTTCGTTTTTAATTCGTTCATCTTCATCTTTGCATCATTCATCTTCATCCATCAGCCGCGTTAGTAGTTCATGCTCATTTCAAATTAGTCCACTAGTAGATGAAGAGCATCGATTCATCCTTCATATTAATTAGAGATGGGTGTCGGCTGATAGGGTGGCTGAAGGAGATGATGGCTGATAGAGATGAGTGTCGGCTGATAGGGTGGCCGAAGGAGATGATCGCTGATAGAGATGGTGGAAGGCAAGAGAAGGTCGGGTAAAGTTTTGGTGGAGGGTAAATGAAAATGAGTTTTTTACCATTGTTATTTTTTTTAAGTCACATTTGCCAACGGCTAAACCGCCATCGGCGTTTCCACTTTTCACGACGGTTAATCCAACCCTTGACGATTCTACCCCTTTATTTCCCCAAATCAAAATTTTGAAGGGAACTCAAATTTTTTTCCCGATGGCTAAACAAAATCGTCGGAAAGTGTCAAGAATTACTGATGGTTTTATTAAATGTTGGCAATTCTTGGATTTTTTCCGACGATTTTACTTAGCCGTCGGCAATTCTTGGACTTTTCCGACGGTTTTATTAAACGTCGGTAATTCTTAAACTTTTTGAGATGGTTTTATTTAGCCGTCTGCAATTCTTTGACTTTCTTCGATGGTTTTATTAACCGTCTGCAATTCTTGGACTTTTTTTCGACGATTTATTAACCGTCACCAACTCTTAGACTTTTTCTGACGGTTACATTTGTCGTCGTAGATTGCCACTTTTGTCGACGGAAAATTAGCCGGCGATTCCATCGTCGGGAAAAATGTGTTTTCTAGTAGTGAATATAGCCTTGAGCCCCTACCTAATCGCAATACCCTCTAGGGATTTGATGGAAAAATTCCTAAATTCTCATTTATAGCGCATCAACTTTGGGATGCCCTTCCAATCACACATCACCTGAACAGGGAGACATTGCTGCATCAGAGTTTAACTTCCAAAAACCTACCAAATGAGCCAATCCCACTTGCGTTTCTCCGCCCTTTCTTCTGCAACACGACTAGAGGTAATACCAACACTGAGTGAGACTCAATCACACTTCTAAACTGAGAAATCCTTGAACCCTCGTTGGCGATCCAATGCGAGGAAGGAGACCATATAACCACTTGCAGAAGATAAAGAAAAGTTATTAATATTTCTTTAAAATAAATCTTAGAGATTAAGGGATGCCTTAATAGTTGAATCATTATTGTGTTAGAGATTAAGGGATGTCTTATTAGCTGAATCATTATTGACTAATAGATTCTGATAGTTCTATAGACTATACATAGTAGTTAAGGCTTTTACACGCTCATCAACTGAGACTCTATGGAACAACCGATCGAGAAACTCTAACCCTGAGACTTCTACACGTGAAAAAACTGCCAAAGTCAATAAATCAAGGAAAGAAATTTATCCCAGCATGCATACAAGATTTACACTCTTTGAGAATATGCATATTAGTTCCTCTGCCATTCCCTCAAATCGAACATGCAACACAGATATCAATACCCCATTTTGTAATTATTACATTTCTTTTGAACTGAATTAGAAATCAAACTCCAGGTTCGAATCATGACATTTGGGGAAACATTAGTGTTCTAGAAGAAAATCCACATCGAATTCTCCCCTCTTGAATCATATGAAAAGAGATAGTCGCTATTAGCCTTATTGATCGTCAAGTGGTAGGAACTTTTAATTGAAAACATCCTATTAAAACTATGATTCCAAATAAACTCATCCAAAGAGTTAACCTTATTTTTTAACTAATTAAGAAAAGAGGAAAATACTATTTAATCTCAAGAATTTGGCCTAATTTTTATTTTGGTTTACATTAACTTTTATTTTTAACATTTTAATAATTTAAATTTAATTTTTTAACGCTTTTTAAAAAAACATTTCTCATAAAAATTATATTTATGTCATGATTAGAAAAACCAATATATTTTATCATCTTAAAACTAAATTTTATTTCAAACAATTAATTTTATCATCTTAAAACTAAATTTTGTGCACATCTTAAATGTATATTTATCATCCAAACTAACTTTTTATTTTTAATTTTTTTTTGTAAGTTTAATCAATATAAAATGAATGCGCATAATTAATAGTTAAATAAATATAAAATAATTAATAACGAAATATATACTTGAAATGATAAAACTCAGATTTTTCTCATACTGACCCATTTCAAGGTAGTTAGATTAGATACAGTTTTTCAAAAAAAAAAAAAAAACAAAAAAAACTTGTCTCATCCTAAATTTGAACATTCAAACCAATTGTGCCATCTTTCGGGACTCCTAAATTTGAAGATGGTTAGACAATGTTATTCTTTTACTAAGAAATACAAAAATATTAATAGAAATTTATAAGATAAAACATGGGAAGATGGTACTCAAAAAAGAAAAATAAGGAAAAATCTCAACTAAATCTTATTACAACATATTAGAAAAATGCAAACATACCTCTTGAAAATTTTTGAAGATTGAAGAGTTTCCAAAGTCATAAATTCATGAAAAAATGAAGAAAATTTGAAGATATGAATATATTAGAGAAAATTGATGAAAAAAAGAAGTTATTTTTATAAATAGAAATGAAAAGTTACAAAACACACTAATTTTTTTAATTCTAAAACTCTCTTTAATTTCCAAAGCTCTTAATTCAACCCATAAATTATAATTAATAAAATGAAATGAACTTTATAGAAAAATATAATTAAAAAACACTAAATCCTTTTACATCCTCACCTTGATTTTATGGTCGTAAAAAATCAATAAAAAGATATTTTTATATCCTTTTAAGAAAAGCATTAACTTTTTTTTATTATTATTATTAAAAACCCATTACACGTTCATTTCACAAAATACTAAGGAGGCAAGCCCTGAGATGAATTAATCTTTTTTAAATAAATATTACAGAAAAAAATGATGTCACTTCTACTCGTCAAGTATGCAAGTATTCCTCGTTTTTATTATCTCACATTGGAAAAGTGGCGAGCCATCTAAATATTTATAAAAAATGTGGGCTACTTCTCGATTTTTTTATCCCATATTGAAAAAAGTGGTGAGTCATCTAAAAAGATATATAGTATTAGGTTTTATTTCAATGTGAAGTTACGCATTTACGTGCATTTGCAGATGTACTTGGTTGATAGCGTATTGTTTGATTGATTATAGTTTAATTTAATCTTGTCACGAGTTTAATACTGAAAATAGGGTCAGAAAAAAACTATGCAATATCAATTATAAATAATACATAAAAGAAGAAAAGTAAAGCATAAGAGATGAGAAAATCAAAAAAATATGGAAAAGAGCTCTCTATATATTGTTGTACATGAAAATTACAAAACCTTTTAATTTCTATTATTAAATAGAATTAAAGAAAAATTTATAAATGTTGGATATTAAATTATAGGAATAATAAAGAGAAAATTTTCATATTCTAATATTTTCTTTAAATACGTATTAACAAATCATAGATAAGTGTTAGTTATGTAGGAAATATGGGAGAATATGAAAAGAAGCTTTAACAACTCCTTAATTATATTTAAAATTGAATAATAATGCGATAAACATTTTATTTTATTATTTTTTGTTTTGACATGAAACACTAAACATCAAAAGTTAAACAATATTTAAAATAGCCTCAACCACACATGGATGATTAGCTTAGGCAATTCAAGTAAATAATTGGAATGAATAACGTTTGGAATATCCTCCATCCATTGTAGCTCCACTCCCTCCTTTGCCGCCAATTATGCAAGAATATGTGCGAGAGTATTCCTCCTCCTATCACACCAAGAGAAGGAAGAAAAATTGAGTCCCGCCATAAAATTCAATCATTCACCAATAATTCTCCTTAACTCAGTGTGACAAACCACCCTAACATAGCTTATTCAAGTAATAAGTTCATTTAAATCCTAACCTAGAGTTTTCTGGGAAATTAATTGAATTAAAGTTAAAGTCTTGAAGTCTTGAAGTCTTGGAGTTCTAGTTTGAATTCAAGGAAGTTTGGGCCAATTATTCAAGTGTGGGGTCAAATTTCCTTCTTAAAAGAAAATTGAAGACCTTGATTGCAATTACCTAAAGTTAACACTAAATTTCCCTAACCTCTCCCCCTTCAATTTCTTCCTCTTCTCCTTCATGCGGAAACCTTTCTCCTTTCGATCTCTATTTCCCCATTTTTGAACCCTTTTTCTTCGATTCCCTCTTCTTCTTCTGCAGTTTCGTATTCTCCTCACTTTTGACCAATCAATTTTTTGAGCAATTTTCATCTTCCTTGGCCGAATACGTTTATACTTCAAATACTCGCACTCTAAATATTCGCACGCTAAATATGTTATTCGTGATGTATACGTTATTCGTGAATGTATTTTAGACTTCAAATACTCGCACGCTAAATATGTTTTAGTATCTATCGCATGTTCATTATCGGTTTAACATGTACTTGCATGAAATAATGATGTGAATATGAACTTGAGCTAAAACATGTTCTGTATGATGCACTGTGTAGCACATCATGTGTTAATTTGTTCTTATATAATAAGTTAGAAGATTATGTAGGTAGCATGCCTTCGACACATCTTTCTCCAATTATGCACATTTTTTTAGACCATAGGGTTTTTTTATGCATTGTGTGTTGTTGTGGGTGTCGAATCTCCTTCCTTGTTAGTGCGAGCATATCGACCAGACGCCCTAGATATGTCTCTGCTCCGCCAGAGGGTGGTTGTAGTAGACCATAGGGCTATTGTTGCGTGGCTTTTTAGGGAACGACCCATCGGGTGGCCTGGCGCGGCAACGTTCTCTGACGAATAGAGGTAGTCAGATGTAAGAGATTGTGCTTTTGAAAGGATGAATTACAACCATCTCGAGAGTGGCACGTGACCATCGAGTCTGACCATAGGGTCTTTTAGACGTGTTTTGTACCCGACCGCGGCCGAGGTTCCCACAGTCTTTTCTGGTACTCTAGGAGTTACTCGAGATACTATTGGGTTTACATTTAACTACAACATAGTTAGAGCACCACAGACTGTATAAGTTCTAGACTATAAGTGGAAGCGTGATCCAAACTTCGGCTAGCGCATCCGCTAATGCTTAGGCAGATACGTGCACCTACAGTTGGATGAAATGCCAACTTGCTTAGTACTGTGAAGGAACCTGATTGGTTCCTTTTCGCCTCACTCAGCGCAATAAGTACCTTGGGAGAAGCTTGGACGACTCCATAGCTTACACCCAAGGATCGAGGTGTCCTGTTGTAAGTGATAGGTTCGCGTAATGGCTTTTTAGGTCTCATGACATCGGGCTTGAGACTTCTCACTGGTTATTGTCAATGGCCATCGGGCTTAGCGACACTTATACCCGAGAGTCTGGATACGTTCCCGTTCGTTTGTGCTTGTTATTCATAGAACTTTGTTTACGCATGTGTTCTTTCTATATGATGTGTGCATCCCGTGCGAGGTTTCCTATCGAGTTCTCATCGACTCATTTCTTCGTTTTATGTTGGTTGTGGATTCAAAATCATATTTACAGGTATGCACCGGGATGGATGACCGGTAGCTGAGGATAGACCTGGGTGGAACAAGTCTGTTGTGTCTTATTTATGATTGTTATGATTATAATCGAGTTGCATCCCTTTCTGCACGAACTATTATAATAACTTAGTTTTAAACCGTTTTTAGTTTTGAAACTGAGATCTCGGGATTTATATTTATACTTAAACTGTTGACTGTATGGATAGGATAAATATTTTGATTTGAACTTGCACGGTCGTTTTAAATGCATCCCACAATGTCTAGGTTCTGTTGTAAAGGTTTTGCAAGTATGAGTTCACCATATTTTAGAGGAAACTCTGCCGAAACTTTGTTTAAAATTTTCATGCATTAGTAACTTACGTGCTATAACCTAACGGTAATGGACCGAGTTGTTACACTTAGTTCTTCCAATTAACCGCGCCTGTAACAGTTGGAGAATAGGCTAATTATCTGATTCAACCTTCACTCTCCGAAATCCAAGATCTATCACCATCTCGATATTTACCGAAGGATGTAAGTACTACTATTACTGAGTTTTGTGGGTACTTCTCAGATTTATGCTCGAAGACGTTAC
>JBBMEG010022678.1:0-25565 GCA_037832605.1 Cyclanthera cordifolia | reverse complement strand
TTCTTCTTCTTCTTCTTCTTCTTCTTCTTCTTCTTCTTCTTCTTCTTCTTCTTCTTCTTCTTCTTCTTCTTCTTCAAAAATACAAAACATCAATGATATTGTTTTTTTTATTTTTGTTTAATAAAATAAATTTAAGTGTTTGGACTTTCAAGTTGGTTCCAATTTATTTCTTAAATTTTCAATAGATTAATTTTAGTCTTAAATATTTTAAAATTGTTTTATATTAGTACCTAAACTTTAAAATAGTTTAAAATTAGTTGTTGAAATTAATATTTATATATTAGAAATTTTGCAATCGTTATATCTGAGCTTATTACAAAGTTGAACTTATCTTTTTTGCTCAAGGTTTTAGGTTTTCTATACTATTTCCTTGCATAGAGGTTCTATATCCATCTTCGGGAGGTATCTTCTTATCTCAATCTAAGTATGTTTGCGATTTATTGAGTCGTACCAATATGTTCAATGCTCATTCCATGCCTACACCGATAGAGAATGGCTTGCTTCCTTTATTTTTTGGTGGACAAAATTTAATAGATGTTACAACGTACAAAAGCATTGTGAGGGCTTTGCAATTTGTTCTCCTAACTCCACTTGAATTGTTCTATAGTGTAAACAAGGCTTGTCAGTTTATGCATTCTCCAAAGACACAATATTGAAAATTAGTCAAGAGGCTTTTGAGGTACTTACAAGGCACACAATCTCATGGTCTATTACTTAATATACCATATTCTTTGACTCTACTTGGATTGTTGATTCTGATAGGGCCTCTGATCCGGATGATAGGAAATCTAAAGTAGGACATTGTATATTCTCGGACAATAGCTTAATATCTTGAGGTTCCAAGAAACGGACAATTATATCTTGGTCTAGTCTTGAGGGAGAGTATAGGTGTCTTGCTACTACGTACTGAATTAATCTAGTTAAATTTTCTATTTTCATATTTAAAAATTACATTTATTAGCCCTCTTGTTTTATGGTGTGATAACTTTGTAGCCGTTCATTTAAGTATGAATCATGTATTACATTCTAAGACTAAACATGTTGAACTTGATATTTACTTTGTTAGGGATTTAGTTCTTAACATGAGGCTAGCTATAAAACATCTTCCATTATCTGTTCAAATTGCTAACATTTTAACTAAGTTATTTATCGGCAGCCTATTTGCTCCTCTCAAATTCAAGCTAAATGTTCAGGATCTTCAACCATTGGCTTGAAGGAGGTGTTAAACAAGAGTCACATCTCTATATTAATACAGAACCAAAGTAATATTTGTAACAGGCTTTGTGTGGTTTTAGCCCATAAAACTAGTGTTGATTGTTAGAGTTGGTTTTTATCATGTGTGTAGTCATGTTATTAGTTCAGGAATGTTTCATCTCTGAATGGTCTCAACATAGCTAATTACTTCTATCCATTTTCTCTTGAGGTTTTAAATGTGATTTTTGGTATGAACATTGCAGAGACAAATAGAATTTGAATAGCATTCAAAAAAATTTCTGTTGATTTGTTTTGTGTTCACATTTCTCTGATTATCATCACATTTTTATCTTAAAAAAAAAAAAAAAAAAAACTCAAAAGGTTATGTAATTATCAACTTTAACGATAATAATAATGAAGTGATATCAAAAAAGTGTGAAGATATAAAATGCTCCTTGGCTGAAAGACTAGATTTTGAACATTTATCACTTTTTTTTTTTTTTTTTTTTTTTTTTTTTTTTTTTTTGCAACCAAATCACCTTAATTTTATTAACAATTTTAATTAATTATAATCAATATATTTGTTTTTTATTATATACTATTTTTTTTGAATCATAAATTAAAATTTAAACGCGGCAATATATGTTTAAGTTTTCTAGTAAAATACTTAAAAGGTAGTCGATTATAGATATAATATATACAAAACATAATTAATACGATATTATAAATATATTCACCTAAAATATATAATAAATATATTTTTGGAAAACAATCTATTTACACTCTTAAGTGTTATAGTAAAATTTTAATGTTTATGACAGAGGTATTTATAATAACGTGTAATTAAAAAAAAAAAATAGTATTATACTACGAACATCATATTAGCTATGTTATAGGCTAAAACATCCTGAAATATTCGGACAAGACCGAAACCCAGTCGGGGTCGGCTCGAGAAGTCCTTGATATTCTAGGGGGTCAGCCAAGGGAGGCCTTGACCCCCTAAAGGGTCAGCCCTTACGCCTTGACTCCTCCGAGGGTCGACCAAGCCATTTTTGGCCCCTTCAGGGTTGGCCAAGTTAGTTCGGCCCCCCGAAGGTTGGCCAAATAAGGCAAACACCTCCTAGGGGCAAAGCCGTGGAGGTTAGGGCTCCCCTGGGGGTGGACGACTAGATCCGCCGATAACAATCAGGAGTTACGCCAAAGGTGAACACCCCCCTTAAAGCAAAAAGCAAGGGAGGTCAAGCTTGACCGAGTCCAAAACCGATCTTCGAGGGGACGGTCAAGGTCAACACTCCCATAAAGGGGGGGGGGAAGTCGTGGAGGTCAGGGTTCCCATAAGAGCCGGCCTAGTCCAAGTGACAACTAGATTCGCTGATAATGGCCAAGAGTTATATTGAAGGTAAACACTTCTCTAAGGGGGCAAGCCATGGAGGTCAGGATTGACCGAGTCTAAAGCCAATCCTTGAGGGAACGATCAAAGGTGAACACCCCCTAAAGGGGGAGGGGGGAAGTCGTAGAGGTCAGGACTCCTCTAAGAGCCGACCAAGTCCAGGTAACATCCTAGGTCATTGCACCCCTAAAGAGTAACATCCTAGAGTTACACTGACAAGGCCCACACCCTTAAGAGGTTGGCCATAAAGGTGAGAACCTGCAAAGGTTACCCCGAGACAAGACCGTTTGTAAAGACCCTACCCGCATAGAGTCAAACCCAGAGCCTTAATATCTTATGCATGATTAAACAGTTACAAAGTCACAGAGACATGCTAATAAATCCTTACTTTTATTGAAAATAAATAATAAGTTCAACAAATACGAAAATTCAAAGAACTCGGGGCACCCTTACAATCAAATAACTAAAACAGATGAAAACTAAACCAACATATCTCTAAATAGTTGTTCATGCTTCAAAGTATAACAAAAGTAAACTTAAAACAAATAGACTCTAAAATCAATCAGTTCCTCCATCAAACTTTCACAAAATTGATTCCTTTTTCCTCAACACTTTCTTGTCTCCATCCAGAATCTCCATGGGTTCTTCTTTGAAACTCAAATCCTCATTCAATTTCAACGACACATAGTCTATTATGTGGGTCGGATCATGCATATACTGTCTCAACATTGAAATATGGAAAACATTGTGAAATTTTGATAACTATGAGGGCAATGTCAATCTATAAGCAACTACTCCAATCCTTTCAAGGATCTCAAACGTCCAATAAGTCTCGGGCTTAACTTCCCTTTCACTACAAGAATCAATACCTAAGGCGACGGAACATTTCGTCGCCTTAGCCTATGGCGACGCAAAAACTCCATCGCCAGCTCCGTAGCCTGAACCTCGTCGCCTTACCCTATAACGACGCACAAAGTACTCCATTGTCATTTTTGGTCACCATCGGCGACGGAAGAGTGATGTGTCTCCTTAACCACTTACGGTGATGGAGAAAAGCGTCATCGCCGTAGGTCTCTAAGGCGACAGAGGGTTTTCGTCGCCTTAGGTTATTTTCGTTTAAGGTTTCTAAGGCGACGAAATATGTTTCCGTCGCCTTAGGTGATTCTGGGGGGACAGATTTCGCTGTCTCCTTAGGTGATTCTGTTTTTTTTTTTTAATGCTTATTTTGTTTGTGATTCGGTTTTTTAAAAGAAAATATAACTTCAAAATCGAAAAACATAAACAGAATTCAACACTGAACATTTCCATTAATATATACATTCAATACAAATAAAGTCTTAAAATTTAATGTTAAACAAATATCCAAAAAATGAAATGTAATTAAAAGTTTACAACACTATTTAGAGATTACATTTTTGTAATGTAAAAAAACTTCCAAACATCCGAGAGATAATACGATCGAGATGTCCATGCATGCATAATCATTTTGACCTACAATAAGCCAGAATATATGAATAGTAGAAAAACTTGAATATCGAGAATTAATAGAACAAAAACTAAATTTTGGAAATTATAACTATTAACTATTAGCACACGATCTCAGTCCAACATAACCTTTACGCTTGAAATATGATGCAAAAAAAGCAAAATTATATGCTCAAATAGAAATTTAGAACGTTCATTCGCACCTTGAATGCAGCATAAGATTTACTAGTGTTTTTTATTCCAATGGCACTCCTGACCTGCTTTCCAGGTTCATCTTCAAAGATACAAAAGTGAATCAATTAAAACTAAGATCAACCATAAAATAGAATCAATTAGAGAATTCAAACTTTCTAAAACAGAAATGCAACTGATAGTTACAAGTCAATAACAAATCGGGTATGAATATCGGCGTAACTTCTGGCCGTTACCCTTTGGAGGTGTAACGGTCTTGACTCGGGAGTTACTTAGACTCGGTCAACTCTAAGAGTCCTGACCTCCACGACCAACCCACTCGGGTTGACCTACTCGTTGTAACGGGGGATACCACGGGGTGCAGCGCCTCCATACGTTACTTAGACTCGGTCAACTCTTCGGAGAGTCCTGACCTCCACGACCAACCCACTCGGGTTGACCTACTCTTTGTAACGGGAGACGCCACGGGGAACAGCGCCTCCATATATTACTTTTATTTGGTCGACTCTTCGGAGAGTCCTGGCCTCCACGGACAACCCACTCGGGCTGACCTACTCGTTGTAACGGGGGACGCCACGGGGTGCAGCGCCTCCATATGTTACTTAAACTCGATTGATTCTTCGAAGAGTCCTGACCTCCACGACTTTCCCCCTGAGGAGTGTTCGTCTTCTTTTGACAGACCCGAGAGGGGTGAGGCTGCAATGGTCAACCCCCGGGGGGTCGAGGCTTCCTTGGCCGACCCCTAGGGGAGCGGGACTTGCTTGGCTGACCCCTGGGGGGTTGGCAATGGCGTGGCTGACCCCCGGGGGTCGGAAAAAGACGCGATCGACCCCTAGGGAGTCGACAATGGCGTGGCCGACCCTTGGGGGGGGTCGGCAATCGGCTTGGCCTACCCCCGGGGGGTCGGCATAGACTTGGCCTCTATTTGGCCGACCCCCGGGGGGTTGGTGTTTGCTTATTTGTCCTTCGAGAGGGTCCCAACTTCTTACGAGTCTTCATGATATTTTTAGCTTACAACACATAATATTGCTCAAACTCATTTATAACATTTCAACTATTACATTATTATGTACCATTGACTTTTAAATTGAATTTCTTAGAAGGACATGTTATTAGAAATTATTTTCTATTCTTAAATTGTACACATATAATGGTGTACTTGGTTGAAGGGGACAAACTAACAAATAACAACCAACAAATTATAGGAAATTAAGTTTTGCAACTGTTAAGATGACTTCAAACAACGAACATGTTGAAAATGAGGAAGCCCTTCATATTTCAAACATAATAATGAACACAAAGCGACAATTGATAAAAACTATCACACTAGTCGAAGAGTGTGACGACTTTGTCGAAGAGAAGGAAGAACCTAAAGCCTCAATTTGGAGACATATGATGAGAACCATGAATTTTTTTCACCAAATAAGAAAGAGTAATCAATCTTGTAGGGAGTTGACTAGGTTAGATATTATGACATTTAACAAACTTAGTGGCCTACTAAGTACAACAAGAGGACTACATCCCACTAAGTCTATTGGTATTCCATAAATGGTCGTCATGTTCATATATATATATGCGTGCATGATATAAGGAATCACATTGTTAGAACTCAATGAGCACGCTCAGAGGAGACAATATCGCGATATTTCAAGGAGGTCCTCACTGCAATTTTGCAGTGTCACGACGTGCTTCTAAAAAACAGAACCCATTACAAGCAACTACACTAATTCCAGATGGACGTGGTTCGAGGTAAACTAACGGGCCCATTGTAAATCATATCGCTGCATGTGCTTTAATATCGTCAATCTCTTATAATTTTCTAAACATGTTTGGGTGCATTGGATGGCCCATACATCGATGTAAAAGTAGCACTCGAGGACCAACCACGATACTGAACAAGGAAAGGTCATCTATCTACCAACGTCCTAGATGTTTGTTCTTCTAGAGGCGAGTTCATTTTATAGCTAGGTTTGAGGGGTCTACAGCTGATTTGAGAGTACTTCGAGATTCTTTAGTGCAACCGAACTGGCTAAAAGTGTCACGTAGGTAAATAAAAAAAAATTAATTTAATACAACATAGTTTAGTACCACACGTTAGTGACATATGCACATCGTTCATGTTTTTATTATCTTTGTGACGATGGATACACAAATGACGAAGGCTTTCTGGCAACCTATAAGAGTGAAAGGCATTACTTATCAGACTAAAGGAGAGCTGTTAACGCTCCATGAACACCTAGAGAATTATTTAATAGAAGACACTCGTCTGCCGATAATGTCATTGAAAGAGCACTTGGTAGATTGAAAGGGACATGGACAATACTCAAACAACAGGCAAACTATAATGTCGAAATGAAATGACATATTATTTTGGCAACTAGTTACCTCAATGACCTCATTATAAGAGAACCGAACAAGGGTCACTATATGAATTCAATGATCCTAACACTATCTTAACTTCTTCTCAAGGCGATAATTTTGAGCCAAATTATATGAAATACGTTGAAGTGTCTGATGAGTGAAGTCAATTTTGAGAAATGTTAGCTAAACAAATGTTTTCTGCTGGTGATTATCAATCTAGGCATTCAATTATGTTTTTTGTTTTGTAAATCAAATTTTCATTTTTGTCAATGCAAATGCATTATTTTGAGAATTATTGAAAAATGAAAATATGTCTTAATTAATTGTGGTAATTTGGCGTATGAAACTTATACTATCTTATTTCTTCTTAAAGTACAATGGCAAAAATTAATCGAGGATCTCGTCACCAATGGACTTTCGTTGAAGATACTTATTTAGTTGAGGGTTTATTGGGGTTAGAGACCAAACATCTAACTGCACCGGGAGGAACCTTCAGATCAGGGTTTATTAATGCCTTACTTACACACATGCAAAAGAAAATGCCTGAAACAATATTGAATACCAATAGCATAGAGTGTAAAGTAAGGACTTTAAAGAAACAATACTTTGCGATAAAAGAGATGAGAGGTCCAGCAGAAGTGGTTTCAGATGGAATAAAACACTAATGAGCGTAGATATTGACAAAGAAACTTTCGACGAATGGGTCAAGGTAAATTTTTTTTATAAATATCTTTTAGAAATTATTTTGCAACATGTTAATGTCTCTAATTAGTTAGAAGTAATTCATTACTTTGCTTTACAAACTCATCTAAATGCAAAAGGTCTTTGGAATCATCCATTCCCACATTATGAAGCAGTGGCCCACATCTTTAGGGATGAAAGAGCATCTAGGACATACCATATTAATCCAGTTGTTGTAGCATCTCAGATAGCTGCTGCTCGTAAAACTAGTTGACAGGCAATGCCTAAAGATTTTGTCGGCCTAAACATCCTTGACTGTTATGTACCAAAGACACAAACACTAAACACAGTGGTAGGAGGAACAAGTATGTCAGTTGAAACCCCGCAATCTCCTAACAACAATGAAACTGGCACATCAAGACGACCTGGAAATGAGTAAGAATTAGTGGGAGTAAAAGAAAAAGGTTGGGTAAAGATCCTGAGACGTTGCAAGTTCTAAAGAAACATCTAGAAACGTCTGATAACCACCTTCAGAATATGAGTAACTGGTAGATTCAGAAGTTTAAGATCAATTCTTCCGCTCGAGAGGATGCATTAAAGAAAATCACATCATTTGACTATTTTACTCATCGAGAAAAGGTTGCTCTCTTACATTTAGTGGCTTGTGACATTGAGAAGGTGATGACTTTCTTAAAAATGGATTAAATCACGACCTAGTCTTATTACACATATGTCCTTGAGACAGACCAACAAGGAAGGATATAGTACAAGCGTTTATGTTGTTGACTATATTTTCTTTTGTTATTATGATCACCATCTTCTTCTTTTTTTTTTCTTTTTTTTTTTTTTTGCATGGACTATTATATTTTTGTGGAAAATTATTGTATATTGTATATTGTATGTCATTAAACATTAATATTTGACAGTATGATTATATCATAGTACTTTCATTCATGCTCATTGAAGTAATTGAAAAATATAACTATATGGATGGGTCAATGAAGAAGGTGATTAATTTATTCCAAGAAAATCAAAAATTTCAATTTCATGTTTTATCCACAACATGAAATTGAAATTGAAATTTAGATTAAGGTGTATAAATTAAAAATTAAAAATTAAAAAAGCTAACTCTTGCCTTCTCATCCATGCACACCAAACACATTTTTAAATAACATTTTTCTTCTCATGTCTGCACCCCAACCACAGTTTTACTAACACTTCCCTTCTCATCCCTGCATTACAAACACAGTTTTAATAACACTTAAATTCACATCCTTGCACCCCAAACACAATTTTAACTACACTTCCCTTTCCTTCCTTTCGCAACAGAGCCAAACATTCTCTAAGTGAGCTGCAGCAGTTACGAGTCCGACTACTATAAAATTTCGAGTCATCCTCCATTTGATTCAAAGCTGAAATACGCTAATAATTCTTGTAAGCTATTCCTAAGCTCTCAAGCTCTCTCTAAACTCTCTCAAAATACATTGTTGACTTAGGCATCATAGGACCTGTCGTGCCTCACACCACATCGATGTGCCTAAATTTGTTCTTTTTACGAACATAGCTTAGCTGACACTAGTGGTACATTAGCATCCTAAAGAAAAAAATCGAAAAATCGACAAAATCGAATCGAACTGGATCGGTTTGATTTTTAGAACAATAAATCAAATCGAACCAATCTTTTATTGGACATTGATTCGAACCAAATTTTTAAAAACCGAGGATATTGATTTGGTTACCAATTTGACACAAAATCGACAAGAATCAAACTGAAATCACCTAAGTTATAACCAGAATTATTGCTCACGCAATACTTTTAAATAAATAAATACATATAAAGTTGCTCATTAAAAAAAATATTATATATATATATATGTGTGTGTAAAAGAAAACTGTTCTTTTTTAGGTGATAAATAAAAGAAACTAGAAACATGAAAAATGGAGAATAGAAACATGAAAATTGGAGAATGGAGAATGAATAAGAATAGGAGTTTTGTCGGAAAAAAAGAATATACCATGTCCATTTTTATATCTCAGAAATAGAAACATGAAAAATGCGTGAATGTACCTCATTCCTATTTTCTGCAATTAAAATCATAATGAATACCATTTTTATATAATATAAGATTACGTTTATGCCCCTCACACTTGTTTGAAATTACGGGAGGAAGCATGGATAAGCGAGCCATATGGAAACATGGATAAACGAAGACGAAAATGAAAGTGAAGAAACTTTTTCAATTTCCTATCCCAACCCTCCGAATTTCAATTTCGACTATCCAACCCAAGTTTGGGTTAGTTATAATTCTATTTGATTTGGTTGAATTATGATTATATATATAGAGAGAGAGAAAATAATCAATAAGATTGATTTATAATATATTAATAAATAATATGCACTAATAAAATTAGGTAGTTTAAGTTTAATTATAGGTATCATCCATCTTGTATTCATACGATAAATTTATAGAGTAGAATATAATTGTTTTATATTAACACAACCCAAGAACCTAACTTAACTTAACTCGAAAATGTAAGGTTGAGTTGAGTTGAGTTGCTATAATACATAAGGGTGAATGGGTAGGAGAAATTATCAACCCGAAATTTTAGATTGATTCTAAAAATCCTTTTAATCCAATTTAATCCAGACCATGTACCCACCTTAACAAGTTACAATCTGTGAGCTAGTAGTCAAACAACTGAATAGATGTTGATGGAGGTTAGTTAGACATATGTAATTGAGCATGAGGTAGGATATGAAAATGAAAAAGAGAAGAGTAATATTATCGACCGAAAATTATAAATTTAGTACCTATGATTTGATGAAAGCTAAAATTTAGTTTTTATGATTTCAAAATCTAAATTTTAGTTTTTATGATTTGGAAAAATCTATAATTTAGTCTCTATGATTTGAAAAATTAAAATTTAATTCCTAAAATTTGATAAATTCTAAAAAATAATCCGTTGTTAGTAATTGTTGGTGAATAAAATAACTAGAAGTTAGTTATTTTTGTATTTAATGATGAAAGTGAGATAAGTAATTAATTGAAAAAAAAAATACACAATTCATACATCACATCTATATACTTAATGCGTCCAGGATTTAAAAATAATGTTGACTATTTTTTAAGTTTTATCAATAATGACTAAATTCTATTTCATCAAATATATGGACTAAATTCTATATTTCTCCAAACTATATAGACTAAATTTTATATTTCTACAAATCATACGAGCTAAACGCTAACTTTAATGAAATCATGAACACTAAATTTATGATTTACCTATTAATAAATATAAAAGAAAAGGATATAGAAATACAATCCGACGTTGAGGCTATAAAATACGATGGCAACAGATTTGTTCTTCCTCCACACACAGCATTGCACGGAAGAGTCCGTTAAGCTCAGGAGGGATAACACCGTGTTGTTCGGTCAGCTTTATCGACACCGTCGTCTTCTTTTTCGGCGCTATCCATCCTGAGTTACACGGTTTCTTCTTGCTCTAATCTCTTTCTCACTTGCTGGTTATGGGTGCAAAACTAATACATTAATTTCAGAGAACTTCTTACCAGATACGTGTGCTTATTCTCTCTATAATATCATCCTTATTATTATTGTTAGTGTTAATGTTTTTTTTACATTGTTTTGAATTTCAATACTAATTTATAACGGCTTGTTTTGATTTTTTATAAATTTTTATAATAAATGAATTTTTATATTTACTCTTTGAAAACTTTATCAAAACGAGACATTCAACAGGATTTAAAATAACCTCTTATTTCTGTACACTTAAAATCATTATTATTACAATTATTCATTCAAACACCTCTATGTGAGTTTTGTAACACTCATGTGATTATTATTATTAATACTAATTCAAAGCAAGCTTTTCTTATCGGTTTAAAGATATAATTAAATAAAAATAGTGTAAACTAAGACAATGTTTGGCTACTAAGGCCAGAAAAATGAATGAAAGAGAAGAAATAAAAAAAAATAGAAGTAAAAATAAATGAGTAATTAATGTGAACCTACAGGGCTACTGTTTTTTTTTTTTTTTTCTAAATTGATTATACTGATCTTTAGGGTGTTGAATATTTGATCAAATCTTTTTATGTAATAACATATATTTTCTTTAGGTCCATTATAATTAGGAAAAGAAGGTTCCAACTCACAATTTCTTATCCCTAAAATAAATGGATGTGAACTACTGCTCTTATGAGTAAAAATAGATATTTGTTTGAAATGTGAGCGATGAGAGGGAAGTCTTTCGTAATTTTTTATAAATTAAAATCCAATGAGTTAACGTAATTTTATGGTTCGGGTGTTTGAAGTAATTATATACTTATTTGAAGATTGATGTTAGTAGTAATTATATAATTATATACTTTGTAAATATGTTTGTAACATAGTTAAAGAGAAAAAACATTGTTCAAGAGTCAATATGAATCGTCCAACATATGAAATATACATTGAGAATATTCAATATCACATGAAGATTTAGGGAGTAAATTCTTTAGTGTCAATCATGTTAGGAATCTCATAGTTGTATTCTATTTTCAAGACCTCTCCAATCATATAGTAGTTATAATTCTTACGATAAAAATATTAAACAAATTGAGTTAATACGACTTTCATCTTTAAACAAAGCATATATTTAAATATTTGTAGTAGAACTTGATATAAAACGTTTACCCCGTCATTTACAACTTGAATGTTGCAAAGCTTTAAAAATCAACTACATTTTGTCTTTTGGAGATTGAAGTCAAGGCGAGCAATCCTTGTAGGTGAAACTCAATCCAAGTTTTCATAGCCTTCTAAAGGAGCCAAAAGTGGGTTGAAAAACGTCTAATGAACGGATGGTTGTAGCACACTACAACACTCATACCACCAATTCTAAATCTTTCGCTTCTAATTTTCTAACTTCAACTAAAAAATAACTTTAAATCAAATAATCAATATTTTAGAATTTGCAAAAGAAAAATTGGAAAAATCAATCAAACCGTCACTAATCTTAATCATTTTTAAATATTTTATTTTTTTTTATTATTTTTTTTTTAAGATTTAAGAATTATTCTTTATGATCAATTTAATATTATATTTATTGAAATTTGTTTACTAAAATTTATAATTAAATGTGATAGCTTTTTAATAATATTAATAAAAAAAATCATAAAAATCAATTTAATTTTTTTTGAATTAAGATCGGAGGTTTGTAAGTTAAGAAAAACGAGAAAAATTAAAATAGAACAATCAAAATATTATTTTAACTATTTATTTATTATATATTTAAGGATACTCTGAACAAAGCGAAACTATATATATTATTTTATTTTGTTTTGTTTTTTTAAGGAATTATATAATTTGAATTCTTTTTGCTTTTAGTTGCTAAAAGATGAAGTTTGTTAGCTTACTCTTAATGTGCTAAAATCATGGACATCGATCCTTAAATTATCATTTTAATTTAGATGGTTTAAGCAGCTTGCTTTTAAATTTCAACACCACGATTTTTAGTAAGGAGATGTTTCATAAATAACAGAGAAAAAAAGTTTTTTTTTTAATGAATATCAAATTTTTGATTTTTTTTTTAAATATATCAAAAATTAATTAAATCAAATTAAATCGATATTAATTGATGTTTTTTATCAAATTAAAATAATGTAAAATGAATTGTAAAAAATAATAATAATAAAGATGAATTATTTTGCTATGAAATATTTTTAAAATATTAGTATAATTAAAATAGGTGTTCATGTTAGAATTTTGAATGAAAAGTCAGTGACGGAAGTCTCACGCAAGTGCAAGGCTTCTTGCAAAGACTTTAATGTGTTTTCTCCTAACAACTATCTAACAAACTTCAGTTTGGACGAAACTGAAGTTCAACGAGCTTTCTCAACCTCCTAAGGCTCAAAATCACCTAGGCACTATCCTACAAGCTTGTGTTCTCTTATGTACTAGATAAATCAGTTTATGAAAATTGTATATAAGAGATGTGAGTGTGTGTTTTGCTTGTGACTTTTGCAAAAATTTAAAAGGTTGTTAATAAAAGTGCACCTGGTTTGTTCTTCCCGTGGACGTAGGCTTTCTAGAGCCGAACCACGTAATTCTGCTGTTGTATTTTCTTTTCCCTCTTACTCCATTACATCTTTCTCTTGCAACTTGTCCTTATCTCTCATGCAACATACATATAAGATACAAGAAAACAGTAGTTAACATATATAGAGTATAAAGAGAAAGATTAATAAAGAAAAGAATGGGTTAAAGAGAGATCATTTTTACCTTTTGAGTCTTTGCTCCGAATTTCAACAAGAATAGCTTCAAGAAACTCAAGATGGACAACGATTATAACAAGATACTGCTATAATTGTCATCAAAACAGAGGAATAACAGCGAGGATGCAACAACTCAAGTGATAAAGCCTTTGATCGTCACTATCGCTGAAGAATACCCATGTATAGAAGCAAGAACACCAAAGATCAACCAAAGTTCTGGCGAAAATTCGCCAGAACCCTAGTCGTCTCTAAACGAGGCAGATTGAGTCGAATGAGGCAACTCGGTTAAGATGATGGTTTTATAGTCAAAGAACAGAGTGGAGTTCAACGTGGAAGACATGCCAACATCACCGACAGATGAGTGGCAACATCACAGCCACTCATCTCATTCATCATGCGAGATCCAAGCCGTTCATTTGTGTCCAGTTTTATTCAAATCGGTTCAACTCTCAAGAGACCGGTTTGGTTTAATAAAGATAAGTAGGCCTCTGTTTATTATTTAATTTAAGTTGGGCCTCTAAATTATGTTTTTTGGGCTGTACTCATACATTATTTATTTATAATCTGGTATCACAGCCATGTTCCGTAAGAGAGTAGAGCCTGCAAAAGAAGAAAAACAGAGAGTTAAATTCAAGAAGTCATCTCTTGAGGAAGAGGGATTACTACTGTGAAGATGACAACCTCTACCAAGTATGGGATTGAAAGATTCAATGGCACGGGTGATTTTTCTCTATGGGCCAAGAAGGTCAGAATTATTCTGATTGCTCAGAAGACCGTAAAAGCCATTGAAGCACCTTCGAAGGAGTCATCTTCACTAACAGAGAAAAGCAAAAAAGAGATGGAAGATATAGCCACTACAACTATCATATTGAATCTAAGTGACTCTGTTTTTAGACAAGTAATGGATCAAGAGTCTATCTACAAGGAATGGTTAAAACTTCATTCACTTTTTGATAAAAAGGATCTTCCTAACAAACTGTATGTAAGGGAGAAGTTGTTTTTATTTAAGATGAATGCTTCTAAAAGTCTAACAGAGAATTTAGATGACTTTAAGAAACTAACCTCTGAATTTGCAAGTTCGGGAGAAAAACTTAGCACTGAAAGTGAAGCAACACTTCTCATCAATTCAATCTACGAAACATTCAAAGACGTGAGGATTGCTATGAAGTATGGAAGGGATAGTGTCAATCTTGACACTGTGATCAATGCTTTGAAATGTATGGAACTGGAAATCAAGACAGAAAACAAGATATGAGGAGGTGCTGAGTTGCTATATTCAAAGGCAAGAACTATTCTAAGAGACAGAGATTTGGGAAGGAGTCACACAAAGGGCCAAGAAACAAAGGAACACTGAAGTGCTTCTTATGTCACAGAGAAGGTCATTTTAAAAGTGATTGTCCTGAGAAGAAAGAAGATTACAAGAGAAGTTCAAAGAAAGAGTACTACCAAAAGAATCACTCCAAGAGAAATAATTATCACAAGAAATACAAACACAAAGGGAGTTCTTCCAAAGAGGTCTCTGACTAGGAAAATGTTGTTGGTGAAGGGGGTTTGAATTATACCGAAATGTTGGTTTTAGGCAACACTCAGACCATGGTAGAAAGGACTGAATCTAAGGGAGACTGGGTTCTGGACTCAAGGTGCACCTATCACATGACCTCCAACAGATAATGGTTTATTGATTACAAGTCATGGGAGGGAGATTCAGTATACATGGGAAACAACCACTACTGCAAGGTGGTTGGAATTGGATCAGTGGCTCTCAAACTCCAAGACAACAGGGAAATTCTACTTAAAAGAGTCAGGCATGTATCCAAAATTAGGAGAAATCTAATTTCATTGGGTATGATGGATGAACAAGGCTACTCATTCATCGACAACAGTGGGGGCCTGAGAATCCTAAAGGATGGAAGAGAAGTTTTTTGTGGAATCAGACACAATGGTCTATACTTCTTGAAGAATGTTGAAAGACCAAGTCTTGCTTTGATGGCTCAATCCTTTAAACTTGAAGGACTAGAATTATGGCACAAAAGGCTGTCACACATCAATGAACAGGGTCTGCCCGAACTTTCAAAGCAAGGATTGATTCAGAATAGTGGAGTCAAGAGACTGAGGTTCTGTGAACAATGTGTTCTTGGAAAGACCAAAAAGGCAAAGTTCTCAAGAGGGGAACATAACTCCAAGGATATACTTAAATACATCCATACCGATCTGTGGGGACCAGCACAGACGCCCTCTTGGAATGGTGCCAGGTATTTTCTTTCCCTTATAGATGATTATTCCAGGAAAGTTTGGATTTACTTCTTATGTACAAAAAGACAATCTTTCTCTAAATTTGTGGAGTGGAAAACTAAGGTTGAACTACAAACATCTAGGTTGATAAAATATCTAAGGACTGACAACGACTTAGAATTTTTGAACTTTGATTTTGTAACTCTTTGTTCCAAGATGGGGATAACTAGACATAGAACTGTCATACATACCTCAACAGAATGGGGTGGCTGAAAGGATGAACATGACCATTCTAGAAAAAGTCAGGTGCTTATTCTCAGGGGCCAAAGTGACTGAGGAATTATGGGCTGAAGCTGCATCCACTGTAGTCTACACCATCAACAGGAGCTCAAGCACAAGCATTGAGTTCAGAACTCCCCTTGAAAGGTGGTCTAAGGTACTTCCTGCCTTATCTAATCTTAGAGTTTTTGGATGTACAACATATATTCACAAAAGACAAGGAAAGCTGGAACCTAGAGCCTTGAAGTGCATGTTCCTTGGCTATCCTGAGGGGTCCAAAGGGTTCAAACTTTGGGACTTCACTGACAGGAGGTGCATCATCAGTAGAGATGTAGTGTTCAAGAAGCAAGAGTTCTACATGGATTCTGTTACAGAAAGTGAGAAGGAAAGTTCCAAACTTTTTGAAAGCTGAAGTCCTAAGGTGGAGGTGATTAGAGAAGTCAGCTATCCTAAACTAACTAAAGGAAGAGAAGAAACTGAGGATTTATCAAGAACTTCTTAGGAGAGTTCTGACACTGCTCAGCAAGTGGAGGATCCTACCGGCTCAGCCTTCAGAGCTCAAAGGCCTAGAAGACTGACCAGGATTCCAGCTAGATTTGCTCAAGCTAACTTTGCTGAGAGTTTGACTATTCCTGAAGATGATCCACAGTCCAATGAAGAAGTACTTATGAGTAAAGACAAATTCAGATGGCTAGAGGCTATGAAGAGTGAAATGCATTCATTGAAGAAGAACATAACTTGGAATCTTGTGGATCTACCTAAAGGTAAGAAAACCATTCCTTGCAGGTGGATTCTTAAGAGAAAGCCTACTGGTTCAGAAGATGCTGTAAAATTTAAGGCAAGGCTAGTTACAAAGGGTTTTAGACAGAAGGAGGGCATCGACTATAGTGAAATTTTTTCACCGGTAGTCAAACACACCTCCATTTGAATTTTATTGGCCAAAGTGGCCTGTGAGAATCTAGAACTAGAACAGATGGATGTCACAACAGCTTTTCTCCATGGCAATCTAGAAGAGATTATTTACATGGATCACCCAGAAGGTTTTGAAGAAGGGAAAATAGCACACTAGTCTGCAAACTTAACAGGTCACTCTATGGACTCAAACAGGCTCCTAGGTGCTGGTATAAAAGGTTTGATGAATTCATACTTAAAATTGGTTTCTCTAGAAGTAACTTTGATGCTTCTGTATATTACAAGAAGACAAAGAAAGACAGTTACATCTACCTATTACTCTATGTGGATGATATGCTCTTAGCTGGCAAACAACTGGAAGACCTAAAACTAAAGTTACAACTAAGTTCTGAATTTGAGATGAAAGATTGGGGAAAGGCTAAAATGATACTTGGCATGGAAATCAAAAGAGACAGAGCTCTTGAGACTTTGTTTATTTCACAAAAGACTTATACAGAGAATGTGTTGGCTAGATTCAACATGAGTAGCTCAAAACCTGTGAGCACACCCTTAGCACAACACTTCAAACTATCAGCTATGGATTCACCTTCAGACCATGAAGGTAAGACTTCTATGAGTAAGGTTCCCTACTCCAATGCTACTGGAAGTTTAATGTACCTAATGGTTTGCACTAGACTAGATTTGACCTACTGCTCAAGCCTAGTCAGTAGGTTCATGGGAAATCTTGGGAAGACACATTGAGAAGCTACCAAGTGGATTCTAAGGTAACTTAATGGAACTAGAGACAGGGGATTACTATACTTTAAAACCTAAATCTCACAAACTGGAACTTCAAGGGTTTGTGGACTCTGACTATGCTGGTGATCTAGATAAAATGAGGTCCTTAACTGGCTATGTATTCCTAGTTGGTGGCAACATAGTTAGTTGGAAGTCTAACTTACAATCTATAATTGCTTTATCAACCACAGAAGCAGAGTTCATTGCTGCAACTAAGGCAGTCAAGGAAGTTATTTAGCTTAAAGGGATTCTAGGAGAGCTGGGTTTTCCACAAGATGAAGCTATCCTATTTTGTGACAACCAAAGTGTCATTCACCTAACCAGAAATCAACACATTGATGTTAAACATCATTTTGTGCGAGAAGTAGTTGAATAAGGAGTTGTAAAATTAGAGAAGGTTGGGACAGAGAATAATGGTACGATGCATTAACCAAAGTAGTGACCAAAGCCAAGTTTGATCAATGCCTTAGTCTACTCAGAGTAGTAGACTTTTCTGATCATTAAAGAAACAGAGGCTGAGAGCAAACCAAGTGTTTTTCATTCAAGGTGGAGAATTGTTAGAATTTTGAATGAAAAGTCAGTGAGTGAAGACTTTTATGTGTTTTCTCCTAACAACCATCTAACAAACTTTAGTTTGGACGAAACTGAAGTTCAACGAGCTTTCTTAACCTCCTAAGGCTCTAAACCACCTAGGCACTATCCTACAAGCTTGTGTTCTCTTATGTACTAGATAAATCAGTTTATGAAAATTGTATATAAGAGATGTAAGTGTGTGTTTTGTTTGTGACTTTTGCAAAAATTTAAAAGGCTGGTAATAAAAGTGCACCTGGTTTGTTCTTCCCGTGGATGTAGGCTTTCTAGAGCCGAACCACTTAATTCTGCTGTTGTATTTTCTTTTCCCTCTTACTCCATTACATCTTTCTTTTGCAACTTGTCCTTATCTCTCTTGCAACATACATATAAGATACAAGAAAAACAGTAGTTAACATATATAGAGTATAAAGAGAAAGATTAAAAAAAGAAAATAATGGGTTAAGGAGAGATCATTTTTACCTTTTGAGTCTTTGCTCCGAATTTCAACAATAATAGCTTCAAGAAACTCAAGATGGACAATGATTATAACAAGATAATGCTATAATCGTCATCAAAACAGAGGAATAACAGCGAGGATGCAACAACCCAAGTGATAAAGCCTTGGATCGTCACTAGCGCTGAAGAATACCCATGTATAGAAGCCAGAACACCAAAGATCAACCAAAGTTCTGGCGAAAATTCGCCAGAACCCTAGTCGTCTCTAAACGAGGCAGATTGAGTCGAAAATGAGGCAACTCTGTCAAGAGGAGGTTTTTATAATCGAAGAATAGAGTGGAGTTCAATGTGGAAGACATGCCAACATCACCGACAGATGAGTGACAACATCACAACCACTCATCTCATTCATCATGCGAGATCCAAGCTGTTCATTTGTGTCCGGTTTTATTCAAATTTGTTCAACTCTCAAGAGACCGGTTTGATTTAATACAGATAAGTGGGCCTATGTTTATTATTTAATTTAAGTTGGGCCTCCAAATTTTGTTTTTTGGGCTGTACTCATACAATATTTATTTATAGTTCACACAAGATTTAAATGGATAACATAAATGTGAGACACATGCATGTATAGTTTTCTTGAAGGCATTTGTACTTTTTTCTCAAGATTGAATTGTTTTGAGGATTTCATAACTTGTTCGGTAGGATAATTTGTCTTGAGGATTTTGCACCTTGTTCTTGAGAATGGTTGTCTTGAGAGCTATGTAGCTTATTCTTAAAATTAACTTTTTATTATGTTCTTCAATTTTGAGCTTATTGAAGTTCTTCAGCTTGTAGCTTATTGTAGCAAACTACTATTTTGGAGAGTTTTAAAAGTTAATTTAAATTGTAAATATTTTTTTAAAATAATAATAAAAAAAAATTAAACTAAATCTAACCTAAACTACCCTCCCTTTTGTCTCCCTCTTCTCGACACACACACCCCTCTCCTAGCCGCAACCGACCCTCAGTCGCGACCCACGCCTCACCGTAACCCACCCGCAGCTGTGACCCACGCCTCACCGCGACCCACCCCCAGCCAAGACCCACGCCGACCGCGATCCACGCCTCAATGCGGCCCGACGCCCGAGACCCAGTTACCTGCATCTCTCTCTCCCCTCTCGCACTCAGACCGACCCAAGCCCGCGCACCCTTGCCGTCGCCGAGCTCCCTTCAACCTGCGGTCGTTGTCGACCGCGACCCATCCTGCGCGCCTTCCCCCCTCTCGCTTATTGTAGCAAACCACTATTTATGAGAGTTTTAAAAGTTGATTTAAATTGTAAATATTTTTTTAAAATAATAATAATAAAAAATTAAACTAAATCTAACTTAAACTACCCTCCCCTTTGTCTCCCTCTTCTCGACACACACACCCCTCTCCCAGCCGCAACCGACCCCTAGCTGCGACCCACGCCTCACCGTGACCCACCCCCAGGTTTGACCCACGCCCCACCCGCGACCCACGCCTCAATGCGGCCTGACTCCCGAGACCCAGTTACCCGCGTCTCTCTCTCCCCTCTCGCACTCCGACTGACCCAAGCCCGCGCACCTCACCGTCGCCGAGCTCCCTTCAACCTGTGGCCATCGTCGACCGCGACCCATCCCGCGCGCCTTCCCCCCTCTCGCCCTCTTGCTCTTCGCGACCCAGTCGCCCGCGACTCCTTCTCTCTCTTGCGCATTTCCAGCCAGCAAACGTGAGAGCCGAAGCTTGCTGCTTCTCTTTGAGTCGCGTTCCAGTATCCCAAAGTTGTGGGTGTGCGTTTTGGGGCGTGCACTCGACTTGCAACAACGAGTTGAAAGGGTTTAGAGCAAGATTGTCGTCGGGGTGAGTTCTTGGTTCAGGTTGGTCAATTAGAGCTTCATTGGGGCTAAATGTTATTTTTTTGCGTGTCGTTTCAGCTTGGTTTAAGGGTGTCAAAGTTTTCTTTACGTTTATGGTCGTTGCGTTCGTTCTGGCTTTTGTTTAAGAAGTTTTGAGTAGGTTATTGCTTAGTTGTAATCGAGTCACGTAGGCGTCGACGCTAATTGATGGCCTTGGTTCCTTGTAGGAAAGGAGGCTTAAGCTCGTAGAGACGTTTTGGACTCGCTCAAGCTGTTGTTGTGCCGTTATTCTATCGTTCTGTAAGGGATCTTAACAGGTGTTTAGGTAATTGTATTCTTGGTTGGATGTTTGTTTATATGTTGTTGCTGCTCGTTATTTACTTATTGACTTTGAAAGCATGTGGTCTGTGATCTGGTAGGCTAAGAATTTGTTTATGTGTTGTTTGCTGCTCGTTATCTACTTTTTGAATTTGAAAGTATGTGGTCTGGGATCTGGTAGGCTAGAAATTTGTTTATATGTTGCTTGCTGCTCGTTAATTACTTATTGAATTTGAAAGCACGTGGTCTGTGATCTGGTAGGCTAGGACAATGATCTTATGCTGTCGTTGTTCGTAGACATTTCATTGTTAATTTGTGGAAATACTTTAGGGAAGTGATGTATGACTTCTTCGTAGTTGTCTAGTTCAGGAATTGATTGTTGCTTGCTCGAGTCACTTTCCTTGATAGAGTGAGCTCGTTGGCCAAGCGGTCCAAGCACGTTTCCTCCCCGCCATAGCGTGGTTGCAGAAGACCATAGGGTCTATTGTTTGCGTGACACGTCAGGGGGCGACCCATAAGGGTGTAGGGTTGGATGCAGCCAACGTTCCCTGACGGATAGAGGTTAGTGTTGTAAGAGGCTTCGCACATTATTAGGGCGGTGATTGCTACATCGACCCGAAGTGTGGTGGGACTGACCATAGGGTCGATAGTCTGCACTTAGGAACTTGGCATCGGCTGGGAACCTAGTCATCCATACGTGTAACCTACCTGAGTGGTCTAGGGCGTACATGGTGCGATAGTGGGAATCAGACATCGGTCGGTTATTCTTCATCGCAAGAGTCGAAGCGGGAACTTGCTAGGCAGTGAGCAGCCGAATTTGCTAAGGCATAAGTAAGCGCCGCGCTAGCAGGTTGGATCGCTCTCGGCTCGACACCGTGCGTGGTACCTGATGTGTTCGGGATTGACCCCATTGTGCCGGAGGGACACAGGATAGCCTGGACGACTCCAGTGGTTGACCCTTACCCTTAGGCACTCTTGCGTACCTGGGAGAGTTCGAGTAATGGTTTTCCAGGTCTCAGGCCGGTGAGGCTCCTCCTCGAGAACTGTCTCAGGGTCATCAGGCCAGGTGATTCGGGTTCTCGGGAGTTGGGATGTTTTTCCTTCGTTTGTTGTGATTTTCATAGACTTAATTGTAAAGACATGTTTACTTTCATCATTATATGCTTGCATACCCGTACGGGTTTCTCTTACTGAGTTTCACGACTCACCCTTCATTTCATGTTGGTTGTGGCTTCCATCCACAGGTGGAGGTTTATACCAGGACGGTTGACGGAGGCAGCTAGGCGACCGGAGGGGAAATGACTAGTTATTGACATGTGTCGAGTCCTTTTTTACTTTTGCATAGTTTTGTATATGCATCATTTCGAACCATTTTTGTATTGGCATGTGTTTTGTTTTAAAATGAGCGCTCAGCTCTATTTTTGGCTTTTGGGATAGTAGCTTGATTTGAAACTCTTTTGCAGGATGTCTGTTTAAGTTTTACAAATACTCAGGTTATGTTTTTTAAAGGTGCGGTTTCTCCATTTTTAGGGGAAACTCTGCCAAAATTTTTAAAGAATTTCATGCATAGTTTTTGACACCTCAGTTCATCCTTACGTGTTAAAGACAGGTTGTCACACTTATTGAAGTTTTCCGACTTGTGAGAAAAGTTTGAGTTAATTTATGTCTTTTATAACGACTAAATTTTGCTATTTAGCCTTTAGGGATGCAGCTTTAGCTTTTAATATAATAATGTTTTCGAGAAAGATCACTTTCATCTTAAAACAATATAAATTACATGAGTAATCTTAAAGAAATATGTAAATGGTTTTAAGACTTTTAGCTCGTGTTTGAGACAAGGAGTAATTTAAGAGGAATTAAGTTAAAAAGAATGTTAAGTTAATATGAGTTTTAAGTTAAGTTGTGTTTGTGGTAGGGACTAAGTTAAGCAGAGCTTATTAAGTTGGGTGTTGTTTGTGACAACGATTAAGTTAAGCAGGGTTAAGTTTAAACTGTGTGTTTGTTAGGTAGGTTAGGTTAACCTGTGTTGATTTATTTTTTGTATGAAATTAAAATGCAAAGAATTAGATGAACTAATTTTTTTCATAATGACCCCACTTTGGAGAATGAATTGAGTTTCAAGAGGCTCAAATTTGTAATTATTGGATTCACCTGCCACTATTTAACAATAAAATAAATTTCAATCTAATATCAGCACCAAAATTTAATCATGAAAAAATTAAGACTATTTAAGAAAAAAAGTTTAGAAAATAAAATCATATTTTAGTAATAAAATAAGATACCAATAAAATAGACAACATGCTAAACAAAAAAAGAATGATTATTACCGTCTAGGTATTTATTAGAGATCAGCGAAAATATATTGATGTAAATATTTTTATAAAAAATCAAATATAATAACCAGCAATTTAATATAAAAATGAAATTGATAAATTAAATTAAAACTTCAATTACGTAAAAATTTGAATTTGATAAATTCCAATCAAGTTAAATAAATATATTTAATTGTTATAAATTCATTACTAGTTGAGCTAAACTTGAAGAAAGTTTAGGTAAAAAATAAAAAAATTGATTTCTCAAAATTATAAATTTTAAAATATTTAACTTCAATTTTAGATTTTATTACGTAGTTTGAATTTCAATTCAATGGAGATTTATATAAACATAACTTAATTAGTATTTAAGTGAAGATTCAATAAAATTTAAAATAAAATAAAATATATAGGTGCTAAGATAAGTCTAAAATAAAATGTTTTATTTTCCTCCGAACCCATATTATAATTTGGGGTGAATATATAAATTTGAATATTAATGATCCATATTATCTTAACAAAATCGATATAATATTTAAATTTCAATAAATTAATTAACATTTTATTTTCTCCATATTTTTTATGCATTTGAATAATTCTCTATATTTTTTAAAAATAAAATTCATTTAAACAAAACTTTAAGATCAAGAGTTTGCTAATAAATGTAATTATATTAGAATAAAAATGTTCCATTCTATTATTTAAAAAATCTATTAATTTGTATTTATTTTTTGTAAACTAAACAAATTATTTCCAAATATATATGGTTTAAAATTATTTCTTTTTATTTATTTAAAATTTTAAAAAGTTAAAATTTGTTTAGATATGAGAAGTTATTTTGAAACTCAAATTATAAACAAAAATTAACTGAATCTCAATTCAACTTCAAATCTTCACCTCAATTATTGTAGTTTAACAAAAAAACAAATCTAAACTAAAATATTTGTTGAACAAATCTGTGATATTATTTTAATGAGCTAGATGATATTATTTTTAACTATTTTAAACTAATATACTAATATTATATTTATGGTTATAATAATAACAAAAACAAAAATTAAGTAAAGATAGTTGTTAAAAAAAAATAAAAATCAAGAATCAATGGTTTAATAAAATAAGTTTTTATCAATAGATTTTGGTGTCTGACCAACACCTATGGTTTGGTGTCGGTGCACCGACATCGGTCCGACCAACACCAATTTTCCTGAAAAAATCAGGAACTAATCGATCAGAAATTTTCAAAGAAAATATAATTGCTCTTCCGTTTGTATGTTTTTTTGGCGTTCTCTTTATAGCTTCTGTTTTTTTAGAGGCTTTGGATGGGGAGCAGAACAAGACAGAGGAAAGAGAGAGAGTTTTTGATTAAAGAAAATCCGAGTTAGGGAAGAAAATAGGCTGAAAACTCGAGTTGGTGAATGAAAATCGTGCGTGAAATGCGGTTTAACAAAAAATGGGACTCGGGTCTTAAAAATCATGGGCAAACGTGCCCTTAGTCTTCAAGAAGTTTCAAATCTTGTCTCCCAAATGTTCTCTTCCTTCCAATGATTTCCATAGCCTTCATATGGGCTTGAGTGAATAAATGAATTTTGAACTCAAATATCTTCTTGACTTAGACGAATAAATGAGCTTTGGACATGGACTGAGACATTTATAGCCCAATCCACTTTGAGAAACGGTAGTAATAATTGTCTAAATTATTGAAATTAATTAAAAAATCACTTTAATTTTTGTTTATATCAAAATTGAGGAAAGAGATATAATAATTTTATTTCCAACTTACCCATCATAAGATTCGAAGAAAAAAAAAAACATACACACACTTATCATCCCTTGATTCAAAGAATAAAAGAAATAGAAGTTAAGAGCGTGACACAAAGATTAGGGTTATGTTAAGAAGAGTATTAAATTATGTTGAAGATTAAATTAAGTTGTGTTTGTTGCAATGATAAGTTAATAGAGTTCTCTTTCAAAAAAAAAAAGTTAACAGAGTTAAGCTATTTTTTGTTGCAATGAGTTAGCTAAATTAAGTTGTGTTTGGTATTTATGTTAAGTTAACCTAATCGAAAAATAAATAATTTTTTAATATTCAAATAGATAGGTAATGAATTACATGAACTAACCTGTTGATGCCGAAAAATGGTCAACGGTCTATCACAACACAATTTATTTGATAGAGGACGAAAGGCCTGCAAAAGAGAAAGGTTTAGGACACACCGGTGTGGTGTGAGCCACAGGGCCTCCGATGCCTAAGTCAGAAAACGGTAATAGGAAA
>JBBMEG010022647.1:0-12557 GCA_037832605.1 Cyclanthera cordifolia | reverse complement strand
TTTTTTTTTGTATTCCAAAATCTGAGCATATTCAACCAGTACAATTGGCTTCAAATAGAAAAACATATGAACTCGGTGGCCATCACCATGTGAATTGATAAATCAACATGCAAGGCGGGGAAGAAAAAGAACCGCACGTGCATGCACGTGCTAGTATATTCGTTTTCTTAATGAGGTGGATTAATTAATAAAATAAATAATTCCCGGAAATATTACAGATCCGCAAAACCGTATATATCGCTGAAGAAACCGGCCATCGTTCCCACCATTAAAATTTGACCATTCATTGATTGGCTACTTCACATTCGCTTAGTCCTCTCTTTTTCTCCCTTTCTTCTTCTTCTTCTCCTTCTTCCATCCCATCAATGGCGGACCACGATCTTACCTCCCCTCTGCTCCCCAACGACCTCTTAGACCGCGTCGATTTGATCCTCAGAATCGAAGACGACGACGGCGGTGGCGGCGGTCCACCGGAGCAGATCAATAATCAGAACGGCTACCATCACGATCATCCTCGATCGTACTTTCGCAATCCTTACGCCTTTCTTGGCTCCGATGGATTCTCCGTTCCTGAGACGTCAACGGTCGATCCGTTTCGGAACAACACGTCGAGCATCGTTGGGGTTTATGAGTGGGTTAAGATTGTGGTTTGCATACCTATTGCGCTTGCTCGTCTTGTGCTTTTAATGCTATGTCTTTTGATTGGATATATAGCGACGAAGACGGCGCTTCATGGATGGAAGGATAAGGAGAATCCGATGCCGAAGTGGCGGTGTCGGCTTATGGGAGTTACGAGGCTTTGCGGGCGGGGTATTCTCTTTTCTTTTGGGTGAGATATGCTTCTGATTCTTTGTTTGGATTTCATCTACTTATGCTGAATTTCAGTTTTTATGTGTTTTCAATCACTGTTGTATTTGTATTGTAGCTGCCTGTCCTCTCTCGTTGCGCTGCCTGTTCTGTATGCTCTTTAAACTTCATTTAAAGATCATTGCAAGTTAGTTCAAACAGTTGTGGGTTATTTTAATTTCTGAGATAAAGATTACCTGAATTGTCTCGTCTGTCGTATTCTCTCTTTCCTCCCTATCGATGGTTGTTTGAAGGAAAAAGAGACTATCCCTGATTGTCCGAAGCAGTCCAATGGTCAAGACTAGAGGGTCAAGATGTATGTTAAATGATCGGGATAAATAGGTTGGTTATTTGAAGCATGCCTAAATCGACCCGTACACTTGATGAATTTATTTCGAAAAATGGTTGTTCGAGTTTTGAATTTATTACTGATGTTATTGTTCTAAAAAGGGCTCTTACGATATGCTAGGATGCTAGTCTACGATGCCAAATATCTTTCATGGTAAAATGTGGAAAATTATTTTTGGTGAAAGGTAGGATGACTTCTGTTTAAGGAATAAAATGTTAATTCGTCTTTCTTGGTGGAAAAAGATTTGTTGCATGGCTTCAGTTTGATTATTTACCTCTTTTGCTTTGTACAATATGTTAATTCATATGCAATTTTTTCGAGTTTTAGCTTTTTCTACTATTATTTACCTCATTTATTGCATGACTTCACATTTGTCTTTCTTCCTCTAATATAGATATCAATGGATAACTAGAAAAGGGAAGCCTGCTCCAAGGGAAATTGCTCCAATCATTGTATCAAATCATGTTTCTTTCATAGAACCCATCTTTTATTTTTATGAGTTATTTCCAACTATGGTTGCAGCTGAATCCCATGATTCCATTCCCTTTGTCGGGACCATTATCAGAGCTATGCAGGTCATTGCATGTCCTTTACCATACCACTTGACTCGAGTAACTCTTTCCAAAAAGAAGCATATCACCTAACTGCTTGGTGCATTTTCTTACGAGGCACGCATTAGAAAAATGGAAATGAATTTTCTATGCATGAAAAAATAATGGTGATAGTAATAAATGATGAAAAGCTCAAGAAAGTAGAGCTTTTATTTGAGATGAAAGTAAAAATGAATTATTTAAAGAACATTCGAGAGTTAAAACGATTTTTGAAAAATAGAAGAAATTTGGCTTGAAAAGTTGAGGTGCACATCAGAAGCACTGGGTGGGGTATGGCTTCATTAAGATTCGCCTGACTTTTTAGAAGACTGTTCGTTATTAATTATGTCATCTAGTTATTATTTTTATTTTTTTGAAACAACGTTATTAAATGTAATACCTTGATTTATTGTTTGCATTTCTCAGGTGATATACGTAGATAGGTTTTCACCTACATCAAAGAAGCATGCCATTAGTGAAATAAAGGTAAAAAGTGTCTGTAACTTTCGCATACACATCACTTTGCATGTACAACGCATGTTGTTGAGCTTGAGCATTGAAAAACATATTAGAGATTGATCAATTGACTTAGGGGCTTATTGTAACATATTTTTCTATTTCTTTTGAAAATATATACGTTATTTGGCTGGCACGTGCTTCAATAAGGGCCCTTTCTTCAGGTTTCAATTTTTTTGTAAAAGGTTGGAGCATAATTTTGTTTTCATTGTCTAATTAAAATTTCTTAAACATCTTTTTATTTGATTTCTCACAAGTTCTACATTTTATTTTATATGTAAAATACATCATAGTTTTAGTTCGATTATTGTTTTTTTAACCAAGGTTAAAACTCATACTCCTGGTTTCTTACAAGTGCAATGATGAATGAATGATCCAGTATCCCTTCCCAGTTTTTTCTTGTTTTATGATTGACTTGGATAAATATTATAAGATTTTTGATAGAAAGCTATGCTTTCAAGGATGTGAAAACAGAGAAAGGCTTCTTGTGATAGATTTCCACGAGTTCTGTTATTTCCAGAGGGAACCACTACAAATGGAAGGGCCCTTATTTCTTTTCAACTTGGTGCTTTTCTCCCTGGTTATTCGATCCAACCTATCGTTGTTCGTTATCCTCATGTACATTTTGATCAATCATGGTAGGTGTCCACTACTCATTCATTTTTTAATTAAAAAAAAACTAATTCTGTGCCGGCCCTATATCTTACTATGTTGTTTGTGATAATGCTATTTTGCATAGGGGGCTTGTTTCTTTGCCAAAGCTCATGATTAGAATGTTTATGCAATTTCACAATTATTTGGAGGTATTATTTTCCTTTTTTTTGTGTTCTTCATCTGTTTACGAACTTTTGATTTCATTTAATTTAGGCAATGTTTAAAGCCAACATTTTATTATCTGGCCAGGTTGAATATCTTCCTGTTATTTCACCACGATCTGATGGAAAAGAAAGTACTCTTGAATTTGCTAAGAGGGTAAGGTCCTACTTTCGTTAGTTCATAATTTCTTTTTTATTCTCTTGGACTAGTTTGTTCATATTTTTTCTTGATGTTCCTCCCTAGCAATCCGATGGAAGTTAGAAGTGTGTGTGTGTACAATTTTCAATTTTTTCAATTGTTGACAAGGTGAAACTACGTGCTTACCCATGGCAAGAGGTGAGGCAAGCGAGACAAGGCCTACTATTTCTTGCCATTTAGTACCTTTGCTATAGCCCTCAAGGAAGAGTCAGAAGAAAGAAATAAAAATAAAATAGAGTAAAATAAGAGAAAGAAGATAATCTTCGAGAAGAAGGAAAGTTAGAAAAGAGTGCATGCAGTATTTCTCTGCACGACTAACAAATGGCTTCCATAAAATTCTGGCAGCATTTTCATTCATGACTAGAAGACATAATTTCTCCCTCATAAATACTAGTTGTATTTAAAGCTTGTGTTGTTTGACCTTCAATCAGAGCAATGTTTTTCTCCACATTTAAAGAAAATAACCTCTCTACTAAATTAGCCCATTTTTAAATGTTTTATACTTTCCTTACCCTTAGGATTTGATTTTTTTTTTTAAACAAGAAGCAAACTTCTCATTATTGATATAATGAAATTGAAGAAAAAAATGTTTGAACAATGATTTATATTAAGTTGGATAATTGATCATTTTTCAAGCCTTAAAGGAGTAGAAGCCATTTAATGTTTGAAGAATCAAGGATACTTGAACAAGGATTGGGAAGTACTCATAAGTTCATAACTAATGCTACTTGCCTAAAAGGGTGGAAAACCGCTCAGTGAAGTGAACGGTGTGTATGCTATGTTTTTTTTGAAGAATTATGTTTTCCTCAAATCGAATTCTAGTAGGCGTTTTCATGACCTGTTAAACTTATTTGTTTGGTTACTTATTCTATTTTGGACAGTTCAATATTTATTCTTGACGAGAATTGAAATATTATTCATGCAGACTAGCCGTGCAATGGCCACTGCACTAAATGTTGTCCAAACGGCTCATTCATATGGAGATTTAATGCTTTTAACTAAGGCTGCCGATGCAAATCAAGTATATACTTTCTTTCTTTCTGATATTGCATTTATCTATGTTCTTCCCTATCATTCACATTTTAACTCCAGTGCCTCCTTAAAACCTTTTTTGATTTTTATTTTCCGAAGTTCCTATAGCGAGTAAAAAATAACAAATATTTAATCTGTCGTATTAAGTTTAAATGTGAATGATGGGTCTGGTTTATCATGCCCAACCGGTCACTATCTGGGGATTTCAACCAGACTAGAGTGTGATGCATGTGTAGCCAATGTTATCTTTCAGTGATGATGGTCTTTATGGTTTTGTTATACTTTCTTGTAGCTTAGCTTACTTATATTTATTTTTTGTACTTACGTTGTTGTGATAACATTTTTGCAGGACAGGCCCTCTGATTATATGA
This sequence comes from Cyclanthera cordifolia, assembly GCA_037832605.1. Classification (NCBI taxonomy): domain Eukaryota; kingdom Viridiplantae; phylum Streptophyta; class Magnoliopsida; order Cucurbitales; family Cucurbitaceae; genus Cyclanthera; species Cyclanthera cordifolia. Next base: position 7,839 of record JBBMEG010022647.1, on the reverse strand, counting down.
TAGAAATGTCTAAAATGGATCAAGTGAGTCCTTGTGAGCATACAATGAATAATTTTTTTTATTCACTTAATCCGTAGAACCTGAAGGCAAATTCAGTTGTTCTTTTTATTGAACGCGATTTAATAAAGTTCGGTTTCTTTCTCTAATCTTCCATTAGATTTGGGGTGATTGGTTTTTAGTAAATTTTTATTTGTGACAGACGTACGTTTATTATTTTCGTTCTTCACCTTCTGAAATGTCTTTCTTATATTTCACGCACTTTTCTGAATGCGTATTGCAATGGGTTTTTTCCCATTTGTCACAGGTCAGCAGCCTTGAAGCTGTTGATTTTCTGGATATGTTTCTGTCCATGAATCCTGACTCCAGGTACTATTCTACTTCATTTTCATCTGTGCAAAATATGTAATGTTTTTCTATTTGTTTGTGACGTTGGATGTGGCTAAGTGAGGAACAGAATTATATTGAGGATATCGAGTAAGAATGCTGATAATTGATTGTGATATAGTTCATGTTGACATTTCTTTTTAATTTCACCATCCCATTATTTTTTTTACTATTCACCAATTGGAGATTGTTAGAATTACATTCATTGTAATCTAGCTGGACTCTTAAGACCTTGTCCTCTTAATCGTATATTTTCAATTTTATTATTCTTCTATTTCTTTCCGACCACAAATCCAGAAAACAGTACTCTTCGGGCAAACTACCAAAAGAACTCTAGATTTTCATTTCAGCTTCATCCCTCAGAAATTCAAACTTTCAAATATATACTTTTGTATGACTCAATTCATTGTTACTTACCTGACCCAAAATATTCAATTAATTAAAATACTATTTTGTTTCGTTATAGTCTTTTAATTTTTAAAAGTCTAATTTTAGTCTCTCAATTATCTTGTTTGGTCTATTTTGGTTCTTTGACTTTCAAAAGTCTAATTTTAGACTTTACAAAAAAAAAAAAAAATAAATTAGTCCACAGGTTAAAAGAAATGTTAACAGACGTTAAGAAGTTGCTGAGTATGCAAAAAAAAAAAAAAAAAAAAAAAAACCATCATCCTCCTTTGAATTTGAGAAAATGGCACGAAATTCTCTATCTCACTCTACGACGTTTCAATGTCTAACTCGGGATTTTTCAGCTCTTCCACCGGTAAGTAACAAAGGTCACTGCAAACCTTTTGGAACCAAAAAAAGAAAATTCAAATGAAATTTAATAAACAGAGAGAGAGAGAGAGAGAGAGAGAGAGAGAGAGAGAAAGAGAGAGAGAGAATCAACATGGACAATGGTTTTAAGTCCACATTTCATTTTTGAAAAGAGGGGAAACCGATAAACGAACAACAAGAAGATAGTAGGGATGATAAATGCAAAGAGTCACATGAACAGAAGCTTCCACTGAACTGAAAATTGCGGATTTCCGACAAATTTTGGTTTAGTTTACAAAATTCCGGCCATTAAAGGTCAAGTTCTTATAGCCACTGATGTAGCAGCTGTGACTTTGAGATTTAACACCCACAAAAATAGAAAAAGATGAAATCGAATTAATTTGTTGAGAAGGGAAAAGATTACCGGTGAGATAAAAGTAGCTATGGTTGTAAGATATGAGTGTAGTCCTTCAATTGAGAAAGTTTATTTTTCGAAGGATCTTAAACAATGAAGTACAGAGACAACATCCACATTTCTGTAATTTTGTGCGAGTGAAATGTGGACGTCAATGGCTTCCATAGAAATATGTCGGAAAAGTGTCTTTGTCAAAATTCTTTTTATTTGGCAACTTTTTCTCACTCTTGGAATCCCCCCTGTCTCTCTCTCAAAACAGGGCTTCAAAGAAGACAGTTGGGATTTTTTTTTTTTGCCAACACTAACGTCTGTTAACCTTTTAACTCTTTTTAAGCTTTTTGTAATGTTGAGGAACTGGAATTAGATTTTTGAAACTCTAGAGACCATAATAGAACAAACACCATAATTGAAGGACTAAAATGATATTTTAACTTAACTATTTTTAGTTCATGTATCGTATTTCTCTGGTTGTTTGTGTTTAATGATGGTTGTAATTTAGCTGAAAAAAATCAATGCATAGGGGATGCAAATTAAACTTTTAAAAGATTAGAGACCAAATTTTAATAAAACACCTAAACAGGAGAGACTAAAGTATATATTGCATCCACATGCCTAACAAGTTTTTGAATACAAGTCAAAACACCAAAAATGCTTGTGGCAAATTTTTTTCTAATATCGTGTCTTGTTCTTTTTGCAGTGGCCGTGCTACATATGATGGATTTATAAAAGCTCTAAGACTCAAGGCTTGTGCGTTTGCTGAAGAGGTGAGTTACTCTAGCTTCAATTGCTATTGAAGCAGTTGTTTCTCAAACGGTTTATGCAAGCTGCTTATGCTTAAACAGGACTAAATATTTGATACTTTCATCTAGCGGGGAGGACTTTTAAGGTTGTAGATATCTCATGTGTGAACGATAAATAAGTTCAATGGATCAACATGCATTGTGCAGGACCCACAGAAAAAACAAACAAAAGTGTTTTGATGCTTACGTTTATCAGTACTCGAAACTAAAAAAGATCTGTTAATTAAAAGTATTGAAAATAATATAAAATGCTTTAGTTTTTGTTTGTGCGGCTTAATTTTTTGTCATCTATTCCTTGATGCATTAAAAGGTTCTCCCTTCATTAAGGTTAGACTGTTAACTTCTCGGAACTTGCATAGAAGCGATGGTTGTCCTTAGATCATAAATATCGGGGTTGATTGATATAAAATGTAGATGCTTCAATTTTCTTGATTCTTGCCGATTTTACCTTTTCTTTCTATCTATTCTTACCAAATTTTCGTTTTCATTTGTTTACGTTCCTTTTTTTTTTAGAATCTGTTCTTGAGATCAGTGGTTGAAAATCTTTTTTTTTATTCTTTACGTGCTGCAGATATTTTCTTTTATTGATATAGAGAAGATGGGAACAATAACATTCAAGCAGGTTTTTCCTTCTCTCAGCAATCATTTGATGTTTCTACCCTCTACTAACTGTCAAAGTGGAAAGCTTTCTGTTTTTGAAACCTAAAAATATTTTTGTAGCATAGAAACTAGGGCATATTGGTGTATGATTACTTATTGATTGAATTTCCATAATGTCATTCCATTATTTGACTAATTAAGAATTTAAGTACCATACATTTTATAGCATATAGCATGTTCATCTTGCTATTTCTTTAAATTAAACGTCCATAATTTACGTGATTGGTTTCTTCCAGTACCTGTTCGGTTCTTTGCATGTTATGAGGCTTCTAGGCTTTCATCGATCTTGTGAGATGATCCTTACTGAATGTAGCAAAGAAGGAGATAAAATTTCAGAACAAAAAGTAAACTTGTTGTTCCTTTATTTCTTTTTCCATACCATTGTTTTTTTGGAAGAGCGTTGATTTATCATTCTCTGGTTACTTATTTGTATCAGCTAGAAGAACTCGTAAGGCCAGCTATACCCGATCTGGATACCAATGAGGTACCCGTCTTCATTGCACTATTCCATTTTCTTACAGCGAGTAAACTCCATTTAACTCCATCTTTGTTATGCATTGAGTGATTGCAGGCTCATGAGCTCTTAAAACTATTTGATACCGACTGCGACGGGAAGATTAGCAAGAATGATTTACTTGGCTCTTTAAGAAGGAACCCGCTGCTGATTGCACTTTTTTCGCAGTGTTTGCTACCATGCTCGTAATTGGATTGGAAATAACATAGTGTGTCTAAGTCTAACATTGTTTGATGAATGAGTTTCCCATGTCTTGTTTTTTCATTATTATCACCTCCTTGAATGTTTGATTAGTAGGAAGCCAGATTTTGGAGAGGGTTGGGCTGTTTCTTGAATATGAATATGATAGGTAGCAGGGTAACATATTTTACTACATGGCTCCCTGTAAAGTTACCCACTCCTGAAAGAAACAACTCCATGTTTTTTGTTTGATATGAGTTCTTGTAGTGTCACCAAACTTACTGCCTTGTGATAATGTTTACATGATCTAAACAAGTTTGCTGATTTTAATATCTGCTCAACTTCTTCAGGCCATTGCCTTGTGGATATTCAGATTTTTCTCCATCTCATTCCAAATTAGAGGTACCGTATCTCAGTCATAATCTGTCATTAATTTGTTTGGATGTTGATATTGGATTCGTTCATTCATTTCAAAAGGGTGATCAGTTAAGGGGTGTTTGAGCCAGGAAGATCATATCGAGCATGGGTAATAATTCTTTTGTCTGAGCATCCGTATTCATTCCTCTCATAATTAATTTTCATATCCCTCAACACTATTTATCCCTCGTGAACTGATTTTCCTAGTAACAAATTTTTTCATTTTTTCTCTAACCACTTTTTATTCCCCTCGTAACCGATATTCATTCTTCTCATAATCATTCACTGCCCTCCAAACAGATGTAACGATTCTTCTCATAATCATTCTTTGCATCTCAAATCATAGTAACTGTTTCGTATTGCTTTTATCCCAAATGTCTATAGTTTTGTCGTAATCATTCTTTTGGTAATCTTTTCTTTTCTCTTGCACCAAATGCTTAAGGGGTGTTTTTTACTAGATTTTGGAAGAGTATTTTCAACTAGTATTTACTAAATACTCCTAAAAAAATTACATGCAAACAAAGTTTTGACTGCAATCATTACTTTTAAATTTTCATTTTAAATACTTTTAAAATCTACTTCCAATCAAAAAGCTTTTGACTGTAATCATTACTTCCAAATACTTAAAATAAATTTTCATATCCAAACAAGTTTTGAGTTGTCATCATTACTAATCATTACTTTTTTAAATACTCAAAATAAATTCTCATTCAAAATAATAATTTTAATTACTTTTCTAAATATTCTTAAAATCTCAATCTACACATCCCTTTGGCTTGGTGCAAGATTCCATAAAAGGAAATTGAAAAATAAATTGTTTGGAATTATTTTTTAGTTGACACATGGAGAAAAGTACTTCGCCTATTATGTTACCTTATACAGTACTATATCATATAATATTACTACTATAGTACTTAGTCTATTCACTAGTTATTAGTCTATTCTTTAGTTAGCTAGAGGGTGGTAGTGGCACATCAGAAAATTAAAGTACATTTCTCATGATAAAGGAGTTGATGTTGATTTTCAGAAATTGATCTTTCTACAAAGCCCTCTTTAAATTGTTGTACTCTTTCAAGTAGAGGCAGATCGAGCCGTTTAACCATGATAATAATACTTTTTAGGCACTATAAGAAAGGCTTTTGATATTGAATTCTCGATCCTTGTATCGATAGACCCACTTTTATTTAATGCGGAAATTTAAACCTGATGATCGAAGTAAAATTATCATTACTCGTAGAAAAGGACTTGTAGGTGTTTGAGATGCATGTAAAACTTGTGCAATCTATTTCTAAAAAGTCTTGGAACTTCTTTTGGTATGTACGTAGATATGTTTATTTTAGACTACAGGTTAGTTGTTCATAAGAACTTGGTACACTTCACAGTTATAATATTTTGAGATTACTCAATAATTAGGGAGAGGATTCAAACCTTTGACTTCATGGTCGTTAGGTGTACATTGATGTTATTGCTCTTTTTGCACATGTTAGTTAAATAATATTAATTCAAACTTTTATGAATTAATAATTTACAAATCTACCCTTGCAAACTAGTAAGAATTATACTTGAGTTCTATAAATATGTGGATTTAAAAAAATAGGATAAAGTTCTGTGGTATCGCTGAAGTGAAGAGGACAGGAGCAAGGTTGTACCTTAGCTAATAAGGATGTGTTAGAATGGAGGATATTGGAAAGTGGTGGCTATGAGAGGTTGTGAATAGTTATAATGGGGTTTGGATAAGATAAAATCTTATTTAAATTGAAGGTTTGTTTGGACCATCATTAAGAAAATGAGAGAATGGAAAGAGTAACGATTCATTGTCTTTGAGTCATCATGAATCATTTCTCTCATAATCACATTTTCTAAAATTATCTTTTTATTCTCCTCTTAACTAATTTCTATTCTTTTTATAACCGCATTTTATTTTTTTTTTATAATTATTTTTCAATCACATTATACACATTATTTTATTTTCTTCATTATTATTCTTTTGCCCCAAAGACAATTAATCGTTCTTTTTACTCCAAACACATAATAATTCTACTCAAAACTATTCTCTTTCACATTCATCTCATAATCATTCTCGGTCCATATACTAAGTTATGTCATCTCTTGAACAAACCTTCGGAAGTTCTGTATCCAAACATGGGTTCAAACGCTTTTGTTTGCTCAGTTTGAATATGAAAAAAAAAAAAAAGGGTGAATCAAATCGATTTATATCGGTTATTCAATTTTGATGTCTGATAAACTTGGCATAATTGGAAGTATTTGTTGTATTCAGTTTCATTATATTATTGCACTGCATCAATTTGACCAACCTTTTGTGTTCAATCTTTTTCTTACATTTATGAATTCAACTATTTGTCGTCCTTTTTTTCTTTTTCTGTTCATCTTTCACTTTTCAGTGTGCGGTTCTTCTTTACTCATCTTACCAACTCTGATTTCTATTTTATTTTGTTAATGATTCTTGATATTTCAAACAAACCCTTGGGGGGGTTTTGTTTGAGATTTTATGGAGGAGTTTGTTAAGACCTTAAAGTGGTCTTAACACGAACCTGCAAGTAGATAAGAATACTAGTGCAATAGTAAACACACACACAGTTAGAGTACAAGAGGGATTTATAAGTGGATATATTCTTCTTGATTAATAGCGGGCAATACAAAAGAACATTCACGAACTCGGCACTCCACCTTTCGAGAGGGTGGTTCTCTCCTTAATCTTTCTCAAGATTATAATCAAAGATTCAAAATAAGCATGCCCTTACAAATAGAAACAAAACATATAAATACTATGCTAACTAACGGCTACTAACTGTCGAACTAGCCGTTGGAGGTTGGGGTTGTTGGCTTTGTACTTCCTTGAATAGACATGAATGAGTGAATGTCTCACAGAGTTATTTTGAATATTTAGTAATAGTTAGTTTGTTTGAAGGTATTGATATAGTGTTTAGAAATAGGTGTTATTAATATTTGTTTATATTAAGAATGTTTATGGAGAAGTTATGAAAAGCGTGTGTTGTTTTTGATATGATGTGACATTTATGAATATTTTTAAATAAAAAATAAATTTTTTTTAAAAATATTTGAATAAATAAAAGTAAAAAAAAAACTATTAAAAAGAGAAAAAAAAATGAAGTCAGCCACATGGCGTCTGATATGGTCACATCCCTTCTTCTTACTGTCCGACCGCTTAAAAAAAAATCATAAACATCAGCCCCTACCGCTAGTTTCCACCTCATTTCTAAACACCTTTAACAAACGGCCCTAAAGACCTATAAACTATGGGATAAAATTTTGCACAAAAAATTTCAAGAAAGAAAAACAAAACAAAAGTGATAAAAAAGGAAAGTGGAGAACGAAAATAAAAGGAAGAGTGGGGGCAATTAGCAAATAACATAAATGACAATTGTTTGGTGGGTCCTTCAACTATCTCTCTTTACAACGTTGGCAATTGTTTGTGATCTCCTCTTTGCCTGTTTGATTGGAATTGGACACACACACACTCTCTCTCTCTCATCTTTAACCAATCATTTTCCTTTTCTTTTTTCTTTTTTTTTCACTGAGAAATCTTTTAAGAAGAAATATATTATCCAAACAGTCGTTGCCATGTGACTTGCTTCCATGTTCACAGCGAGCTGTTTGAAATTTATTCCCCTACGGCCGGGTGTAGTGTAATGTTTTGAAGCTTGCTTTTTTGTGGGGGAGATTTGGAGAATTTT
>JBBMEG010022646.1:0-64914 GCA_037832605.1 Cyclanthera cordifolia | reverse complement strand
CAAATCACACTATTGAAACAATAATTTTATTCACGCTTTCTTTTCGCACTAAAAACCTTGGAGAAATAAAATAAATTACTTTTGGTAAAAATTTCTCCCTAATACTGTTTTTTTTTCATCACTGCCACCGTTTTTTTTTTTTTTTTTTCAACTGTATTTTTATTCGCCACGTAACGGTGTGTGTTGTTAGCTACCTATGAAACTTTCTTCTTTTTTTTTCAGAGGAATGTTCTAGAGCAATGTTGACATGATGCTCATCCATCACACGATTCTCTATCATGACACCTACTCTTACTGTTGCTGCATAATCTGTTGGAGCATGTGCATTGAATGAACCACGTAGCCCACTATCCAAATCCATGATGACGCGTTCTGCCTTATTGGCTTCAGTATTTACTAGTTCTAGGGCGAAACGAAAAAGCTCAAAAAATTTGGTTTCGTAATCCTCTCTTGTACGCCAATTATGTTTGAGACCTACAAACTCTTTTGCTTCTTGTAGAGGGCAGAAATTGGGTATAATTTCTTCCATAATGCATCTTTAAACTTGATCCAAGTCACTGAGCCAGCCTTAACATCGACAGTTCTCTTTGTGGACTGCCACCACAAGAAAGCCTTATTCATGAGCATAAATGAGGCCCAAACGACTTTCTGTTATTCAAGACACTTCATTAAGTCAAAGATGATCTCAATCGAGGCAGCCACATCTCATCCATTGAAGGGAGACCCATGCTACTAAAGGTGCGAGGGTCATACTTTTTGAAATATCTTAGGAACTTTGCTTCTTGGCAGACACAACCTTAATTCTCAGCCATAACATCATCAACAGCTCTTGCAGCCACAGCTCGCATGGTATCTAGCATTAAGGGCGAAACTGTGGGTTCTTCCTACTCTTGAGGTTCAGAATCCATGTTTTTTTGTTGGATGTGAGGGTCAATCATTGGTTTTTCCAATGGAACATTCATATTTGAATCTTTTTATTGTGTTAAAGGGACACCTTGAGCCCATCGCCCTCTTCCACTACCTCTTCCTTGGCCTCTACGACCTCCTCTACGTCCAGACATCCTGGTCTAAAACAAAATCATATTTCTCTAAGTTTTTTTAGAGATTAAACATAAACGTAAAAATGGTATTCGTTCACATAACTACTCTAGGTAAAAATTAAGCAGCTTATGGAAATAAGACATAAGAAAATTTTAAACAAATCTTTCTTTTTCCTTTTTCTTACGAGTAAAGCATACCCAGCGGTGACGATCTTTACTGCCTGGCCATGGAATCACTTGTTGCTTACGATGTAAGAAGGAAAAAACTTGGAAATAGAAGACAAGATCCACCATTTTTAGAAATGGAAACAATGTTTATTTAGGGATCCGAATTGAGTAAACAAAAAACAAATAAATTAATTAAAATTCAAGAGGAAGATTGAAAGAAATTGAAAAACAACTATTCAGTGAAAAAAAAAATCTAAACTATGACACGACGTCTTGAGCCGGAATCCATGGCCTCTAAAACAACACCTTCACCCACCAAGCTTGCCTTTTTCTTTGTCTGAAAAAAAAAAAAAAAAAAAAAACATGTTTTGAAAAGGGTGAGTATTTGAATACCCAGTAACGAAACCCATAGTTAGAGTTGGTCTATGCAAACACATGCAACATATGTTTCATTTCTTTATAATGGCATATAAAACTTTTCTGGCCAACTTGTTCCTGACTGGGCCGAAGCCAATATTTAAAACCATATCTAGGCTGAAGACAATAACTTGGTCGTTGTCATATCTATGGATCATTTAGTCATTATTATTATCGCATGTATGCTCTGATGTCTCATAAATAACATGAATCAAAATGTGATGAAATAAATAAAATACGTCACAATAATCATCATATAAACATTCTAAAACCATTTTTTTTGTTTAAAAAAATTATATAGACATTGTAAATTAATCACAATTACATATTTGTTCAAACTAAACTTATGGGTTGATTGGCAAAAACTTCCAACCGCCCAACCGCAAAGTCCCTAACCTGAATTAAATTAAAATCAACCTCGCTTGGGTTCCACAATCAAGTTGAAACAATATCTCTAGAGTATTCGAGTTGGTGTCTTGAATTAATTACGTGGAATAGTACCTTAGAAAACCAAACATCATCCATATACAAACTAATAAGCTTCCAACTGATCCATACGAAGTAATCTTATTTTTAAAGAAAATAAAATTACAACCAATATTTACCTAGGAAACAATAGTTACGAGCATAAAGAAAAATTGTTAGAAACAATCCCAAATCTCACTCCAATTACCATAGTTTAAATCTGGACAATTTTCTTAAGTATGAACTAAAAATCTACTACTTTTCACAACCAAAATTACCAAGAGGCTTACCAAGAGAAGGATGGTGAAGATTTTAATCCAGCTAGTATAATTCCTCTTCTTCTACACTAAAGCTCCCAATGGAAGATTCAAAAGAATCTTTTTTTTTTTTTTTAGCTACGATGAAGCATAAGGAAGTAGTTTAGGGTTTTTTTTCCCTAGTGGAAAATTAGCAATATGACCACATTGATTTGTTAAAAAAGGAAAATTCCATCTCATATCTTAATTCAAACCTTATCTTTTTAGTTTAGCTCTGTCCAGCCTAACAAACCAAAAACAAAATCTCTAGAATTAAACTCTAAATTCAAGTTTGTTACTTAAAATATTGGGCGTTACTTGGATGATGTTGAAGCATTGTCCAGCAAAATTGAAGAAGAGAAAGTAGAGGAATATAATATGCTTTCCAGTTTAAGTCCTTTTGATGCTTTAAGTTTGGGGGAGAAGAAAGTTCTCCAATGAAACCATAAATTTTAGAGCCACCTACTCTGGAGCTAAAACTACTCCATGAGCATTTAAAGTATGCTTGCGTGAGTGAGAAGGAAACTCTTCGAGTCATCATTTCCTCTAATTTGGAACCTAAAAAGGAAAAGTAGTTGCTAGACCTGTTGCAACAACACAAAAAAGTAATAGAATGGATGCTTGCGGACATTGAAGGCATTAGCCCATCTTTCTGCATGCACAAGATTAATTTGGACAACGGGATAAATGGGTCAATATAGCAATAAAGAGACACAGTTCTGCAATGAAGGAAGTTGTGAAGAAATGAGTCATAAAGTGGTTGGATGCGGGAGTTATCTATCCAATTGTGGACAATAATTGGGTTAGTCCTGTTCAATGCGTACACAAGAAAGGTGGTATTACGATTGTTTGAAATGAGAAAATGAATCGGTCCCTACAAGAACAATCACAGAATGGCAAGTATGTATAGACTACAGGGAATTGAACAAAGTCACCAAGAAAGATCACTTCCCACGACCATATATCGATCAGATGTTGTATCGCATTGCTGGTCAAGAATATTACTGTTTTCTTAACGGGTACTCAGGGTATAATTAAATCACGATAGATCCTAAGGATCAGGAGAAGACAACCTTCACGTATCCTTATGGAATATTTTCTTTTAGAAAAGTGCCCATTGGTCTTTGTAATGCCCTAGCTACATTCCAAAGATGTATAATGGCAATATCTTTGACATGATAGAGAATGTCATGGAAGTTTTTATGGATGACTTAACAGTCTTTGGAAATGCCTTTGAGAATCGGTTAAGGAACCTCAGCCAGGTGCTGAAAAGATGCGAAGAAACTCAACTCATATTAAATTTGGAAAATATCATTTTATAGTGAGTGAAGGTATTGTCGGAGGGCATCAGATTTTTAAACTAAGAATGGAGCTTGATAAAGAGAAGGTTAAATGTATTGAAAAGTTAGAACCTCATAGTACAATTAAAGGAATTTGTAGTTTTCTGAGCCACGGTGGGTTTTATAGATGCTTCATCAAAGATTTTTCTAAAATCTCCAAACCGTTATGCTAACTTTTTCAAGTAAACCAACCTTTTGTCTTTACTGAAGAATGCTTGAAGGCATATAAGGTCCTAAAAAGAGCCCTAGTAACTGTACCTATCATAATTACTCCTGAATATTGGACAAAGCCTTTCGAGCTTATGTACGGTGCCAGTGATTATGTAGTAGGAGCAATTCTCGGGCAGAAAAAGGAAAAAGTTGATTTAGCCAATTTATTATGCGATCAAGACAATAAATGAAGCTCAAGTTAACTACACCACCACCTAAAAGAAGCTGATGACGGTGGTGTTTGTGTTAGAGAAATTTATATCATACTTAGTTGGATCCAAAATCATCATTTTTACAGACCATGCAATAATTAAATATCTCATGACAAAATCATATGTCAAACTATAGTTAATTCGATGGATTTTATTGCTGCAAGAGTTTGACATTGAAATCAGAGATAAGAAGGGATGCAAAAATTTGGTTATAGATCATTTGTCATGGCATGTCTAGAGCAATCAGAAAGTAATGTACTTGGCATTGACATTCGTGATAGCTTTCTCGAAGAACAGTTATTGAACTCAATTTCATAGAAACACCATGGTTCACTGACATGGCAAACAATGTATGTAGTGTTATCAAGCCATCTGATTTATCAAACAACAAGTCAAACACCTTTTCAAGAATCAAAATATTATTTTTGGAATGAACCTTATCTTTACAAACAATGTGGTGATGGTATAATTCGCCAATGTATAAAGGAAGATGAGATGTTAGATATCTTGATAGCAAGTCACACTTTACCTTACGGAGGTCACTTCAGAGGAGTAAGAACAACATCTGAAATTGTCCAAGCAAGATTGTACAAGCCAAACATTTTTAAAGACTCTCATCAATATGCAAAGAAATGCAATTAGTGTCAAAGGAAGGGGAATATTGGCAAGAGAAATGAAATGCCAATGAACTATATAATTGAAGTTGAACTTTTTGATGTATGAGACACTGACTTTATGGGCCCATGTCCACCTATCATTTGGCAACATGTATATCTTAGTTGCAGTTAATTATGTGTCAAAATGGGCGGAGGCCATTGCAACTATATTAAATGATGCCAAGACTATCATTAGGTTTCTTCTCAAGTAGTAGGGCCCATGAGAAAAGATTGGTCCATCAGACTAGAGGATGCCCTCTAGGTATATAGAACCGCATTCAAAACTTATTTAGGAATGTCCCCCTATAGACTAGTATTTGGAAAAGCTTATCATATCTCATTCAAATTAGAGCACAAGGCATATTGGACACTGAAGAAGTTGAATTTAGATCTTATTGCAACTGAGACTAGTAGAAAATTGCAATTGCTAGAGCTTGAAGAGCATGGGCAAATGACCTATGAGAATGCAAAGATGTATAAAGAAAGGACAAAGAAATGGCATGATAAAAGAATAATGCCTAAAACATTTTTACCAGTGCAAGAAGTTTTTCTCTACAGTTCAAGACTGAAGTTCTTCCTATAAAAAGATGAATCCAAATAGATAGGACCGTTTAGAGTTGTCAATATGCATAACAGTGAAGCAATTGAGATCCAAGACATATAGAAAGACAACATGTTTAGTATAAATGGTCATAGACTGAAACATTACTTGGGAGGAAACATCCAATGTGAATATATTTCTCTAATTCTGGTCAACTAGTAGCAACACTCTAAATGCGAGGGGTATCTTCAATGCAGGTACGCATTATACATATATTTTAATTGCTCCATTTATAAATGAAATTTTCTTTGTTTACTTTTTTTTTATCTATCCTTTCTTTTATTCTACTATTTTTTCCTTCTATTAAATTAATTTTAAAAATTGATGTGACGCGGACAACATTGAAGTAACGTATAACATTTTAGATTTTTTTCAAAAACATAGTTTGTTAAAGATCCCTACACATGTCAATACAACCATTGCAACGACTGGTTTGACCTCAACAGCTAGAAATTTGAATAGGCAAAATTGACGAAACTAGTCGTTGAAGCAACGGTAATATCAGTGTGCAATGGTCATATCCCCAACATTCTGCCTATTTAAGCTCCAAATCAAGTTTAATTTGAAACTAATTGCTTTCTTTACTCTCAATTTCTCTCAAACTACTAAAAACACATTCAATTCACTTTGGGTTTCTAAAATTTCTTCCCTTTCTACACAAAAGCTTCACAAAATTCAAAAGGACATCAAACACTCGATAAAAAATCACTACAAAATAAAAAGTTGCTTTCAAGGCTGTGAACAAGAAGGAATTCACTCGGGAAGTTGAATTAGAGGAAGAGGAGTACGTTCCCTTGATCCGAAGAAGGGCTAAAACGAAAGCATCACTATATGCGGTGCACAACGCGGATGAGTGAGGCATCGAAGTATAGGCCATCGGATTTGAGTCAATAAAGTCGCATACGCCCCTAGCTCGATTCAGCCACTCCCTGAGCGTCAGTTGTTGTCTTCGCCGCCATGTTCATTTTCGAGGAGTTCTGAGCTTGACTCAAAGCCTAACGAGACTTTGAACGTGATTACAGCGAATCAACTTCACATGCCGGCGATACTCACCTCACGCCTCACCGTTTGCCACTGATGTTTAGTCACTAGCTGCCGTCGCCCTTGCCGTAAATTTACGGATCGTGTTTGTTGGGTAATTTCGATGCCCTGAGTCCATTTTTGATAGATTTAAGGGCAAATTCTGACTTTTTTAACCCTGTTTTGGCCAGCTAAATGTGGGAACAATCCATGGCGTGTAGTTTGAGCATTTTAATGGGAATTTTGGCCAAGGTAAAGGAATCTTACCCTTAGCTTAGAGTTTTAAGATAAATAAAAGCTTGTGTAGGTTAATTTGGAAGAAATTATAATGTTGATTGTTTTGGTTGCTTTGTTCCGCGTATTTTGTTGAATGTTACTATCAAACATTTAATCTATATATTATGTTCTCTTTATACATACATCTGATAAACTCATGAGCAAGAGGTGCATTGAAGGCCTAAGAGTGGTAGACCTAGAGGTGTACACAATTATCTTGTGGGACCCGAGAGTGGCATATTCCTTTGGGATAGCCCCGATGTCACCTTTGCCATCCGTTAGGCACTCCAGAAATGCATAGCCCCAATAGGATACCGATGTTATCATTATTCATGCATTGTTCTTTGATTCTTATGCATTCATGATCTTGTTTGTGTTGATCTCGGTTAGGGATCCTTACTGAGTTTAATAACTCACCATTTTCCTTTCTCTTGTCTTCACAGGTATGCATGGGCTCTACCAGGATGGTTGAGAGCTGGGAACATCATGGGTTCGTGATACTGTTGTGTCCAGTTTAGTGCATTATTTTTCTAATTTTGTTTATCTGGATTTTTCTTTACAAAGAAAATTTTTGAATGTACGACATTTCACTAGTTTTTTCCTTGATTTTATAACTTGGTACCTGTTTTGCGCAGTTTCGAATAATTACTTTTGCTTAATAAATGAGGCATTTATTTCTCATGTCTTAGTTTTTAAGGATCATTTTAATCATGCATTTAGAGTATAGCTCTAGGAGTGACCTTAGTTTGGGACGGGTCTTTACAGTTGGCATCAGAGCTCAAAGTCATAGATTTTGTAGACTAACTTACATTGTAAGTTGTTGAGTTCCATGGTCTTCAGCTGCCGATCGTCATTAAGTAAGCGATGTTGTAGTATTTACAAGCATGAGTAGTTAGAATAAAGTTTGTCATGAAAAGCATTTTGATGTGATGCTGTCACGATCAGATATATATGACATGAAAATACCTATATTGAGTTGAGATGCACAATATTGATTTCTGGTCTTGATATGTTATGTTGTTCTATGTTTTGAATAATAGTTATAACAGTTAAATGGGAATGGGTCTAAGAGATCAAGTTTCTCTTGCAGTTTGAAAGCATGTCTGAAAGAACAACCTATAGCAGTGCTAGCTGTAATAACAGAGGGAGGTAGAGGTAGGGGAAGATGAGCTAGACTACCAGCTGCCCCTAGAAGGAACAACAGAGAGACTAGCCAGCCTGCCGAACCCTCAAACCCACTAGTAGAGGTAACGTTTGTGCTAGGGTTGACCGTTGAGGCAATTACCGCTATCCAAGTGATGATAAGGGGCACGAAATAAGAGTTGTTGCCCACCTTTTTGACTGCTTCATAGCAAGAGGTTGCCCCACCCAGAGCGGTTGCCTTCTAGAGAGAAGAAGCCCAGCATAGGGAAATTTCGGAGGTTAGTATTACCTCGGTAGCTCCCACCTGACAGCAGAGACATATCGCAGTTAAGCACGACAACAACCATATATAGTAGTAGTGACAACACAGCAGGTACTGCACGTGTCGACCCCAATGGAGCTAGTTAAGAAAAGGATGTGCAAAGTGCTTCTGATAATACCAAGATGATTAAGGACTTCAAGAAATTTGATCCTAAAGAGTTTGATGGCTCTTCTATGGACCCGCTGGTGGGAGATACATGGATTGAGGTATGGAGGACCTGTTCGACCATATGAAGTGTCGTGAGGACCAGATGGTGAGATGTGCCGCTTTTTTCATGCATGGCAAAGCAAAAACCTGGTATAAGTCAGAGAAGATGAGAAGGGTGCCTGCTGATGGAACCATGGATTGGGCCCAGTTTAAGACTTCTTTTTATGATAAGTACTTCACCGAGCTGGATAGGCAAGATAAGATCAGCAAGTTCACTAGCATCCAGCAAGGCCGAGACTTCGTGGTTGTCTATGAAATGAGGTTTAACAAGTTGCCTCATTTTGTTGAGTACTTAATTCTTAATGATAAGCAGAAAATATGAGGGTAGGGTAGACAGAAGCCATCAAGGGAACTTAGCCAGCTAACACACCAGCAGCTAAATTGGCACAGCAGAAGGGTAGGGTTTATGCTACCACCAGACAGGAGGCTGATGGTAGTGGCAGTGTAGTCACAGGTACTTTACCCATACTTTGTAATTTTGCATGAGTATTGTTTGGTTCTGGCTCATCTCATTCATTTATATCTGCAGATTTTATTTTATATGTTGAGTTTGAGTTAGAACCCTTGAAGTTCTAGTTAGTAGTAGTCACTCCAGCGGGAGTGAGCATGACAACTTGCAAAAAGGTCAAGGGCTGCAAGCTGGTGATAGATGATACTGTTCTGGACGTTCCACTCATAGTATTTACCTATGAGTGAATTCGATGTGATAATTGGTATGGAATGGCTATCTAAGAACGATGTCATGATTAATTATCGCCGTAAGAAAGTTATGTTTAGCAAGCCATCGAGACCCAGCTTCCGGTTTAAGGGATGAAAGTCTGGGAATGCGTAAAGATCATTTCAATGTTGAAATCAAGTAAGTTACTTTCCATGGGACTGTGGGGTTACCTAGCATCAATTTCTGGAGAGAATAAAGCTAAATGTCAGTTGATGCAATGCCTATAATCGGAGAGTTCATCGATGTGTTTCCAAACGAGTTGCTAGGATTACCACCACCTCGAGAGCTTTATTTTAGTATCGAGTTGGAAAGCGCCTTATATAATGGCTCTTGAAGAATCGAAGGAACTGAAGGTTCAATTACAGAAGTTGATTGACAGTGGGTTTATCAGGCCGAGTGTGTCACCTTGGGGTGCTCCTATCCTGTTTGTTAAAAAGAAAGATGGTTTGATGCGTCTGTGTATTGATTATCGAGAGCTGAATAAGGTGACAGTAAAGAACAGGTATTCGTTGCCCAGAATCGATGATTTGTTTGACCAGCTTCAAGGAGATTGAGTATTCTCCAAGATCAATTTGCGATCTGGCTACCACCAGTTGAGAATCAGAGAGGAGGACATTCCTAAGTCAGCTTTAAGATCTCGTTATGGTCATTATGAGTTCGTGATGATGTCTTTTAGGTTGACCAATGCACCTCCAGCATTTATGGACATGATGGACAAAGTGTTCAAGGAGTTCCTGGACAAGTTTATGAATGTCTTCATCAATGATATACTAATCTACTCTAAGACCAAGTCTAACCATGAGGAACACTTAAGAAAAGTTTTATCAGCGCTTAGACAAATCCGTTGTATGCAAAATTTTCTAAGTGTGAGTTATGGCTAAGTGAAGTTGCCTTCCTAGGGCATGTTGTTTCAAACAAGGGCATTTCAGTAGACCTTGTTAGATAGAAGTAGTGAGTAATTGGTGTAGTCCTACTTCAGTTGTAGAGGTACAGAGTTTTCTGGGGTTAGCTGGATACTAGCAGGGCTTATGACTTAGTTGACCAAAAAGGGACAAGCATTTGTTTGGACGGAGGAGTGTAAAAAATGCTTGCAAGAGCTAAAAAGACATTTGACATCTGCTCTTATGTTGGCTATTCCAGAGGGATCAGGAGGTTTTGTTATGTACTGTGATGCTTATAAAAGAGGACTTGGTGTTGTGTTTATACAAAAAGGGAAGGTTATAGCTTATGCGTCAAGACAACTTAAGAATTACGAGCAGAATTATCCAACTCATGACATGTAGTTGGAAGCAATGATTTTTGCACTTAAGCTTTGGAGGCATTACATGTATGGGGAAAGGTTTGGAGGCATTACATGTATGTAGTTGGAAGCAATGATTTTTGGAGTATTTATTTATGTAATTAAGTAGATAACCTTCAATTTTATGATTTAGTTATTTATTAGATCCTATGGTTATAATGATTTTATTCTATAGGGGCAAAACTTCAATTCTAGCCAAAATGGGGTCAAATAGGCGATTTTAGGAAGTTTGGGGTCAAACCGTAATTATCCAAGAGTTTGCCTTATAAATACATCATCTTAAAATTGGATTAGGGTTTCCACAACATAGTATCCTTCCCAAAATTTCGAAACCATGCTTTCACTCTTGGCCATGATCCTTGTTGCAAACACTAAAAGAAGTGTGAAATTCTTCATCGCGTTTTGTCATTCGTAGATCTTCACCGTTCTTTTTTTTCTAGATTAGTTATTTCCAATCTTACACCCCGAGTTTAAAATAATTTTCAATCCAAGAAACTCTTCTTTTATCATCTTGTTATAGCCAAAAACTTTAGGAGGATTTGTTGGCGTTTTTCGAATTCAAGAACCTTCAATCTTAGTTTCGTTGTTCTTTCTTCGTCAATCCAATAACCAAGGTAAATATAATCTTTTTTTCTGTCTAAACACAACTCTTTTATGATTTATTTGTGGGGTGTAAAAGGAAGAACCATAATATTTTTCTTTCTTCTTGTGGTTGTCGCAAACCATAGGCGATCTCAAAAAGTTTGTGCGCCGTTTTGCTTCACATATTCTATCTTG
Source organism: Cyclanthera cordifolia (assembly GCA_037832605.1). Lineage (NCBI taxonomy): Eukaryota > Viridiplantae > Streptophyta > Magnoliopsida > Cucurbitales > Cucurbitaceae > Cyclanthera > Cyclanthera cordifolia. Next base: position 53,746 of record JBBMEG010022646.1, on the reverse strand, counting down.
CCCTAATTTCGAACAAGGTAATTTTTTTTTTTTTATTTAATGGATCTTTCTTGATTCTTGATAGGATCTTGGAGATTTTCTTGATTCTTCAAGAAAAGTCGCCAAATCTAGAAATTTATCACCTTTTTGTGTTTCCTTGTTTCAAGCACTTAGGTTTTGGAATCTTTATTATTGAGGATATTTTTGATCACCAACCAGTAGCCAAGAAGTTAATAGGAGTTAACGAGAAACCCCCTTCCCAAACCTAATATTTGGTTTTTTGCGACTTTATCTATTATTGTACATTTACCATTTGACTAGTTTAGAAATCCTTGTATAAATTGATCATTATATGTTGGTTGGACATAATTGATCATCTTGAACCTTAGTCTACTGATTCGACCATCATTGATCAGCGTTGATCAGGTCAACCGAGTTTGATCGAGTCTCGGGTCACGAAACTCGTTTTTCGAAGTTAGGTCCCCTTGAGTGAAATCAATGTCATGAGTCCGTTTTTGGGGTCAGTTTAGCGAACCGAGGTCTAATTCATCTATTTTTCATGTTTATTTGCGTAGGTTGATAAGAACCTTTTTAGGACTTATTGAAAGCATTTTTTTGCGATCGTTCCAGGTAAGGATTTCTTACCGTGGGTTGTGTGGACCATGTACACTGTCTTTTCTTACCATCCTATGAATATGTGTTGTGATTGATTTTTGTATGCATGTATGTCTGGCTAAGCATGTGGATATTTAGGGTTGTTAGATGATCTAGTTTTAGCGAATGTGAACTATGTTATGTGATGCTTCGTGATGATGTGTGGTAATCTGTTGTTCGTTTTAGTATTGCGACGCATGCTAATTACTATTTAGTTTTGTGGGTTTCCAAACTTGTAATTAGGATGTTAGAGGTTTGCATGTGTGCATGTTAAATTATTGTTTAGTAGTGTGGGATGCCAAACGTGTAATTAGGATGCTATATGTTTGCATGTGTGCATGTAAAATTACTGTTTAGTGGTATGGGACACCAAACAAGTAATTAGGATGTACATATTTGCTTGTCTGTCATGAAAGGCCGCTTAGTGGTATGAGACACCAAGTAACCTGCCATGACATATGTATCCATGTGTCATTCCTAAATAGTTCGGTTAGTTTGTCATCATCTAGAGGCAGTAGAGGATGAGATGGATCATGCCCCCCTCATCGTTGGAGATAGAATGTATTTTCTCCCTCCAATAGCCAGGGATGTGATGTCACATGCAACCCCTGGCATAACCTAGTTTTAGGCTTGCTAGAGCGGGGCCTTGATCAAAGTGTAAGCCTGCTATGGGAGGGTCTTTAGCTTCAGGTGATAGGTACAAATAGACTGTCATAACTGTTGTCGAGGGCCGGCGATAGTTGTGTTCAGTGTATAACTTTCTCGAGTCTAAGTTTAGGCATGTGTGGACCTGGACCATGGCAGTCTATGTAAGCCTATACACTATCGGGTTTACAGTAGCATGCGGTGTATGCGTAGACGCTCTGGGCACTAGGCGGAAGGCTCCCTGGGACAAAGACGTTAGTACACTATTCGTGTTGAGTTTAGAGCCATTAGTTGGGAGAGCCCACTCGGGGCATCATAAGGGGAGCATAAACGTGCTTCTCGAGCCATAGATATGTTCCGTGTGCCAACAAGATTTGGGTGAGTGCACTAGGGGCCTCACAAAGAAGGCATGGTCGTGCCTTCAGGTTATGTAACATACCTCATGACCCAGCTAGTGTTGCGTTGTGTTCGAGATTGATTGAGCATGTGTTTACTTGAGGTGCAGTTGGACTGTGTATATTGTACCCCGGTTGGGGATTCTTACGGGGTATATTTATACTCACCCTTATTATGGTTTTTCATCAGGTAAGCATGGACTGTATCAGGATGGCTAGTTGGAGAGGAGCTGACAGGATCATAAGGGAAGTCGCTGTATAGTTGTCATATTTAATGAGTCATTTCTTTTTGCATGTTATTTAAGACTATATGATGATTATTTGAGTTAAGTTTTAATTGTTTTTTTAAACTGTTTGCAACCTCTGGCCAGAAGCTAATTGATTTATGATTTAAATGATTTAAGAACGGTTATTTGTTTATAAAAACGGTTTATTTCTGTTATGTCAGTTTAAATCCATGCATATTAGTAAGGATACCATGTAATAGCTGTTTAGAAAAGTTGGGTCCTTACAAAAGGATTCAAACTTTCACTGATCATAAGAGCTTAAAGTATTTCTTCACCCAGGAGGAATTAAATATGAGACAGAGTTGATGGCTGAAGTTAGTGAAAGATTATGACTGTGAGATTCTCCATCCAAGGAAGCAAATGTAGTTGTTGATGCACTAAGTAGGAAGACTTCACATTCAATAGTCTTGCTTGTTACTTAGGCCCTATTGCAGAGAGAGTTGAGCAGAGTCAGGATTGTGTTAGTTCAGGAGGCTATCACGTAGTTGGCTCGATTGACCATTCAGTTTTTGTTGAGATAGAGGGTTGTTGAGGATCAGCAGAAGGATCAGGGTCTGACAGTTTTGTTTGGCAGGGTACATTGAGGAGGTTAATGACTGGTCAGTTGCGTGTGATGGTGGGTTGTTGTTCAAACAGAGACTAGTAGTTCTTGTTGATGCCGAGATCAGGGCTGAGTTGTTGTCAGATGCTCATAGTTCGCCGTTTTCTTGTTACCTAGGGTACAAAGATGTACCAAGATCTAAAGCAGAGTTTTTTGATGGAATAACATGAAAGGAGACATCGAGGAGTATGTTAGCAAATGTCTGACTTTTCAGCAAGTAAAAGCACTGAGGCAGAGGCCAGCGGGTTGTTGCAACCTCTGAACATTCTAGAGTGGAAGTGGGAGGACGTTTCTATGGATTTTATATCGAGTTTCCCTAGGACGTTGAGTGGTTTCCCCATAATATGGGTGAGTATGGATCAACTTACGAACTGCGCCCATTTTATACCAGGGTCACTAGATCACTAGATTACCCGGTTCACCTCGCGCTTCTGGAAAGAATTGCAGGAAGGCCTTGGAACCTTGTGTAAGTTTAGTACTGTTTTTCATCCACAGACAGACGGTCAGATTGAGAGGGTCAACCAGATCTTGGAGGATATGTTGAGGGCTTGTGTGCTAGATTTTCCTGGCAATTGGGATTAGTGGTTGTATTTGATGGAGTTTGCTTATAATAATAGTTATCAGTATACCATTGAGATGGCTCCATTTGAGGCCTTGTATGACAAACGTTGTAGATCTCCTGCATTTTGGAAGAAGGTAGGAAAGAGAAAATGATCGGGCCCTGAGTTGTTATAGTTGACTAATGACGCAGTTTAGTAGATTCGTGCAAGGATGCGTACTACACAAAGTCCACAGAAAAGCTATGCAGATGTAAGGTGCCAAAATTTAGAGTTTGAAGTGGGGAATCATGTTTTCCTCAAGGTTTCTCCCATGTAGAGAATTCTTAGATTTGGAACCAAGGGTAAGCTTGGCCCAAGGTTTATTGGACCATTGGAGATCCTTAAGAGGGTTGAAGCAGTTGCTTATTGATCACGAGCCATTGCAGTTGAATGATGATTTGAGCTTCGAGGAAAAGCCGGTTCAGAATCTAGAAAGGGACATAAAAGTTTAGGGGAATCGAGAAATCAACTTGGTTAAAGTACTGTGGAGAAGCCAATCAGTAGAAGAAGCCACTTGGAAGAGAGAAGACGACATGCATGCTTGCTACCCCGGGACATTTTTACCTTAGCTCACTTTCGAGGACTAAAGTTTCCTTATGGGGGAATACTGTAACAACCAGGGTTTTTTATTCCCTAAAATTTGAGGTTAGTTTGTAAATGTTCAGGCTTACCAGGACTTTCGGTAGTCGTTTCAATAAATTATTTTAGTTTAATTGTATTTATTCAAGTCCTATCTCGAGGGGCGTGAAGTCGGAATTCGAAACTAGGGGTAAAATGGTCATTTTTAGCCCTAAGGGCATTTTTGTAATTTTACCAGCTCATTTGTCCTTATATATAAAGCCAAAAGATAAAGAAATGATTAGGTCAATATTTTACATCGCATTGAGCGCCACCGCCGAAAATCTCTCTTTTTTTCTGACACGCCAACTGCCGACCAATCAATGCTTCCCGATCTTCATGCGCTACCTACCAAAACTTACATTGTCAATCTCGAAGTCAACACTTGTCAGATCGAAGACCATGCAGCTGCCGCTATAGGCTATCGCGAGACGCCGCGTATGGCGTTCCTAGCCGCTACCGCCCTAAGGAGTTCAAAGCCAATCCGCAGCTAAAGTTTCTTGCACCGACAACCGCTGCCAGATCTGACACTTTCGGCCGGTGCCCCCAGCTCGGTTCATCCATTTCTTAAGCGCCACCTATCGTTGTCACCGCCTTGTCCATTTCTGAGGAGTTCCAAGCCTGACGAGACTCCGAACCAGCGTTTGCCACGTGTCTGCGTCGGCAACACTTACCTTACGCGCCGCTCTCGGCCTCGTCGGAAAATTTCTAGATAGTTTTTTTTGGGTAATTCGATGCTTTGAGTCCATTTTTGATAGTTTTAACGGTAAATTCTTACTTTTTAATCCTATTTTGGCCAGCTAAATTGGAAACCGCTAAGACACATAATTCGAGCATTCTAAGGGGAATTTAGTGAATTTTTGCCAAGGTAAGGGAATCTTACCCTTAGCTTAGAGTTTTAAGGATAAATAAAAGCTTGTGTATGTTAATTTGGAAGAAATTATAATTTTGATTGCTTTGGTTGCTTTGTTCCGCGTATTTTGTTGAATGTTACTGTCATATGTTTAGTATATATACTCTATGCTTATTATACATGCATCTGATAAATTCACGAGCAGGAGATGTATTGAAGGCACGTGAGTGGCATTCCCTATAAAGGTAGCCCCTAGGGTGTACACAATTATCTCTTGAGACTGATGAGTGGCATATTCCTTCAGGATAGCCCTAGTGACACCTTTACCATTCACTAGACACCCCACAACTACATAGCCCCAATGGAACACCGGTATTATCATTATCCATGCATTGTTCTTTGATTCTAATGCATTCATGATCTTGTTTGTGTTGATCTTGCTTAAGAATCCTTACTGAGTTTTTAATAACTCGCCCTTTTCCTTTCTATGGTCATTACAGGTACACATGGGTTGTACCCAGATGACTGATCGGAAGCTGGGAAGACCAGGGGCTCGTGATGTTGTTGTGTCCAGTTTTATGCATATTTTTTATTCTGCATTTGTTTATTTGGATTTTCCTTTACAAAGAAATTTTTCTGATTCTATGACGTTTTACTAGTTTTTTCCTTGATTTTATTACTAGCAACCGTTTTGCGCATTTTCGAACAATTACTGTTTGCTTAATAAATTAGGCATTTATTTGTCATGTCTCAGTTTTTAAGGATCATTTTAATCATGCATTTAGGGTATAGCCTTAGGAGCGACCCTAGTCTGGGTCGGGTCATTACATGCTTATTATTTTCTTTAATGTTTTGGATTTAGAACTGGGTACCCATTTTGCATGTTTTACAAATTCATCATGTCTAAGTTTTAAAGATCGGTTTAATCATACATCTAGGGTTTAAGCCTAGATGGGATCCTAGTCTGGGATAGGCCTTTACATAAAGAGTTGCTAGTTTCACTAAGGTGTGCCGCTCCGATCAAGTTCGCCCCTTCCTTTTACTAAGAGAGAGTGCACTTGGACCAAAAGGCACAGATGTGTAGTATAAACTTGATTTCTACCATGGCAATTGTCTTAAACTAATGATCTCTTCTTTCATTTATTTTGCATGTTTCAAGTAATGTGTGTCGTTCTTAATGTTGTTTAACTATAAACAATGCTTGCCATGTTAAGCATGTATTTCGCACCTATAATTCAAATAAATATCACAAAACACCTTTTTACTGATAGTTTATTTTTCCCAACCTGAAATATGAAATTACTTTAAAGAATAAGTCCTTGAGGAGATGACTTAGATATATGTTTTACTTGATACAACTGATAGCATACACTTGCCTTTCATGTGCACCAGAGTGTTGTTTAGGATATAGTTTATGCATACCGCATTGTTATTGTATTTACCATCGTCCCACGCTCACACATCAAGTTTTTGGCGCCTAGAGAAATGAGAATCAATTTAACCGTCATGTTGCGTTGGAAACTCCCATCACTCCCACGTTAGAGAATATTGTCGTAGTGAGTGGCTGAGAACGCAACGTCACAAGAAGAAATTCACGCCTGTCCTAATATTGAGAAAGATGTAGAGTTGTTCCCTAAAGAACGACTTTGAGGCTTAAATAAAGGGATCACGCCTCTCATTGACCCGAGAGGACATTCGTTTATAGTGGAACTATAAACTCTTGTTCATTAGATGAATCAACGACACTTAAAGAGAAACATGTAATCATAGGTGTTGAACATGTTTCTTTCCAACTATGAATTATAAATAAGCTCGTGAAGGATCATATGACAGATGATTGATTATATCTATGGACACTAAATTGTCCTATAATGTGAGGAAGTTCAACACATGCCTTTACTGGAATAAGCTCAATGGTGACGATGAGGGATTAGATTTCAGGTCGTTGTAGCTTTCAACCTATAGGTGCACCAGTCATTCTACCTTTAGCTTTAGATAATGGGTGCGGACGGGTTGTCATAGCAGTTGTCGAGGACCGACTGCAGTTGTGTTCAGTGTACACCTTTCTTGAGTTTAAGCTTAGGCATGTGTGGACTTAGACCAGGGTAGTCTGTGCAGGCCTACACACAATTGAATTTACAGTAGCATGCGGTGTATGCATACACGCTCTGGGCATTTTGGGTGGAAGGCTTCCTTAAACAGAGACTTCAGTACATCATTCGTTGTTGAGTTTAGAGCCATTAGTTGGGTGAGCACACTCTGGTCCTCATAAGAGAAGCGTAAGCATGCTTTTCAAGCCATGAACGTGCTCCGCGTGCTAGTAATATTTGGGTGAGTGCACTAGGGGCCTCCCAAAGGAGACATGGGCACGTCTTCAGGTTGTATGACGTATCTCTTGACCTAGTTAGTGATGTGTTGTGTTCAAGATTGGTTGAGCATAAGTTTACTTGTTGGTGTAGCTGGACTGTGTATAATGTACCTTGGTTAAAGATTCTTACTGTATATTTATACTCACCATTATTATGATTTTTCATCAGGTAAGCATGGACTGTATCAAGATGGCTAGCAGGAAAGGAGCTGGCTAGATCATAAGGGAAGCTGTTGCATGGTCATTATTTTTATGAGTCATTTCCTTCTGCACGTTATTGATATTTATAATAGTTATTCAATTATTTTTTTTATTTGTAAACTCTGGCTTGAGGCTAATTTATTTATATTTAAATTATTTAAGACGGTTATTGGTTTTGAAACGGTTTATTTCAGTTATGTCGGTTTAAAATCATGCATATTAGTAAGGATTCCATGTTATGACTGTTTAAAAAAAATTGGGTTCTTACATGTAACTTCGTTAATCCAATTAATGTGCTAGAGTTGGATGATGTTTATAACTACATGAGCAATGAAGAACAATTTCTTGTTCTCTTATAATACTTAAGAATATTTTTAACTGCAATCTAGTAATTTGTCTAGGGATTGACTGATATCTCGTTATAATGCCTAGTACTGCATAGCATATGTTAGGCATTGTACACAACATTATGTACATTAAACTTCCTATTGTCGAAGCATAGGGATTTTGTCTCATCTCCTTACCCACTTGAGGTGTCTTAGGACTCTATAACTTAGATAATGAGATTTAGTGCATAAAGGCTAATGACCTTTTTAGAATCTCACATTGTATACCTAAAAGCATCTTAAATGGGCTAGCTCATTCTTGTTAGTGCACTACTTTTTTAGAGAGTGAATTAGAAATTTTCAAACTTGTGGATTAATTATGTTGACATAATTAAAACTTCATTTGAATTTATTAAACTTAAATATTAATATATTAGATATATTAAGTTATTATTTATAGGATAAATACTAAATGAGAAATTAATTTATTTATTGGACAAATTAATTATGTAAATAATTATCGGATAATTATTTATTAAGAGAGAATTAATTAAAATGTTGGACAATTAATTGTATTAATAATTATCAGATAATTATTAAAAAGTTAATTAATATATTAGATATATTAATTGAACATTTATTAATATATTAGATATATTAATTGAACAAGAAGGAATTCACAACTTCCCTAATATTGTGAAAGATGTAGAGTTGTTCTCTTAAAAACGGAATCTAGGACTTGAACAAAGCGTACCCGCTTCTCACTGGCCCGAGAGGACACCGGTTTATAATGTGACTATAAACAACCTGTTCATTTGATGAATTAGTGGTGCTTAAGGAAAAAGATATAATCATAGGGGTAGAACGGATTTCTTGTCCCAGTTGTGAATTACGAACAAGCTAGTGAATTATCATATGATAGATGACCGATTATATTCGTGGACGTTACTTTTTTTTCTATAATGCGAGAGAGATCAACACATGTCTTTAGTGAATAAGCCTGATGTTAGCGAGCATGAATTTGATCCAAAGTCGTTGTAGCTTCCAATCTATATGTCCACCGATCATCGGTCCAACTCAATTGTTACCATCTATTTTTCATTAGGGAATGAATTTGAAGAGTTCAAATTCACAAAATTAATTATGTTGGATATAATTAATATGAGTGTTGTTTTTTTTTTTGAAATCGAAGCTTTGTTCCACTATACCCTAGTAACCAAGCTCATGCTTAGCCTAAACACCAAGAGACATCAAAGGAATTAACATAACAAATAGAAGCGTTAAGTTTAATGGATAAACTTAACTAATCAATATATTGTATAGATGAATTCAATATTTTTTATAAATATAAGGAGAAATTAGTTTATTGAATAAATTAATTATTGAGAGAACTCAATTAATAATATGCAGGACATATTAAAGTTTAAATAATTATTGGATAATTTTATAAAGGATAATTATAATTAATAAATATGTTAGACATATTTGTTTGATAATTATTAGATAATTATTAAAAGGAGAATATTAGTTAAATATGTTGGTCATATTAATTGAATTAATAATTATTATTTGTAGAAAAATTAATATATTTGATATATTAGTTGTAGAGATTATTTATTATAATATATTGGATATATTATAGAGTTGAGATTTATTGGATAAATATCAATTAAAAATAAATAAAACTAATTTTAAATTGAGATGGAAAATGTTTGATTTCTCCTAATATCTTTTATTATTAGAAATACCCCCACCACAAGCATGGGCATAGACCACTGTGCTGCACTATTACATTGATACTTTGTTGATAGGAAAATTATATTTACTGCAAATTACGGTTTTCTTTTTAAATATAATTGTTATATTCCAAGTAGAATTATGTATAATAGGTATAGTCCTATTTTGTGTTATAAACAAATAGAATCTTAAACAATTTTATCAAATATCTTTGGAAGATATTGGAATAAAAATGAGATTTAATTCAATAATAATTAGATTTCACCAACATCTTTGGAAGATATTGAAAGATAATTTAAATTGGAATATCTTGAATATTTTGAATCTGACATAAAATATATTTGGAAAATATATTACCTTTTAATACTTAATATTATTGGAAAATATAATGGAATAAATTATGGTAAATATTTCTAGGAAATATTGGTTATCATAAACTTAAAATATAATCAAATAAAGATTTTAAAATTAAATCAATTATCTTTGAAAGATTTTTTTTTATTGGATAATTTTGGAAAATCTTTAAATTTGGTGTTCATTTAAATATTAAAATATTTTTGAAAAAATATTTAAAAGGATATGCTCTTACCTTGGCAAAGATTGATTAGAAGATGAAGACCCAAGATATGTCTTGGAGAATTAAATGTAATAGGATTGCATTTTATTTAATTTCATAGAAATATGTCAAACATTAAAATCGGTCAATTAATTTTTAAAATTATATGTTACTTGTTTGCATATGTTGAATGTTGCATAAAGTATGTCATATAGATTTAAAATCCCACCATAAGTTAAAAATATTCCTACATCCTAAATATGTGTTAAATATATTAGATATATTTTAGGAATTGCATTTTATATTTAGGATTGTCCAATAGGTAGATCTCACAAATAAATATTTGATGTTTATTTTTTTTTTGATTATGCTAAATGTATGGAATATGTATGTTATTTTTTGAAAAATAGTTTTTTTTCAAAATAGAAAACAAATATTCATTTTAAACCTGACATTAAAATGAATATAATATTTCAAAATTATTTTTAAAAGGGGTAGAGCCTAATAATCCATAAAAGTGATTAGAATTAATAGGATTAATTATTATATTCTTTAGTTAATATGATTAATTAAAAAGCATTTTGATTATGTAATAATTGGTTGGAAGGGAACCCTGCCTAAGAAAGGTTCTGCCGAAGGATAGAGGTACTTAAGATGACGATTTACGAAACACCTCTACTTGAGAACGCGACCTGTGGGTTGAAACGACCATGATTTATTGATCACTTTGTGCATGCTCAAATAATGTGATTAAGTATTTTGATTTAAAAAATTGGCAATAAACATTAGAATCAATATAACCAACATAGGTAAAAGATTTGGACTTGGTTGAACGAGTTTAGCCTGGTTCATTTGAGTGGGAGAGATTCTTATTTCAAAATAGATTGTGGGACACCGATCCTACGGTGTTCATCAAAAACTGCATCCTGAGATTCTACTAGGGCTACGTGTCGTTTGTTCTGAGCCGACCCCCTATGATATGTGTTCATTAAGGTCAATATCGAGTTTCTCGAAAAGGATATGACTGTGATTTCAATTGGTAGCTGATCTATCCTACGAGGGCACTTACTTAGAGAGATTAACGGTTGTGAATTGATTGGTTACACTATTAAGGGATTAGTTAAAGAGTTTAGCCAAGTCCTAGATCAAAAAATGGCAACTTAAACCATAGGGATAAGAGTTATCCTGGTTTTGGCTTTTCGATTGAGAAAGTTTCACGCTAGGGAGAAGCAATTGACCTATGTTACAATGACACTTGTTGTAAACCTTTTTAGTTGTACCATGCCATTAATAATTCTCAATATTAGGGTTTCCTAGTTGAACTTGAAAAGTTTTAAAATTATTTTTATGCCAAAACCATGAATGACGTTTTTAAATGGCAATAAAACTGAATCGTTCTTTTTCTTATTTTTCCAGCACATTGTCTAAGTCACTTATCTCTGTTATGTATATCAAAAAATTAACCAGAGAAATCTATATTACGTGGAAAAATAATATCAACACTATACTTGTTGTAAAGGACAAGAAGTTTGTTCTAATGGTGGAATGTCCTTCGACACTGGCACATAGTGCAACATGAAAAATTCGTGAAGCACATGATCATTACCAAATTGCAAACGACAAGGCTAGGGTCTATATATTGGCAAGCTACTCATATATTCTGGCCAAGAAATTAGAGTAGGGAACTGCTTTAGAGATGACGAAAGTCCTTCATGAGATGTTTGAGAAACTTTTATCTGAGGTAAAACATAATGCTCTTCGGGCCATTCATAGTGCAAAAATGAAGTCACGAATGTTCGTCACGGAGCATGCAGTCCAAATGATGATGTACTTCAATACGGATGAGATGAATGAGGTTGTTATGGACGAAGCCAGTCAAGTGAGCTTTATTCTTGAAATGCTACCGAGTAGCTTCTTATAATTTAAAAGCAATGTTGTTATGAACAAGATTGTTTTCAACCCCACTACTCTTCTTAATGAACTACAAACCTTCGAGTCAATGATGAAAATCGAAGGGAATGAAGGGGAGGCAAATGTTGTCTCGAATAAGGTTAGTTTCAAAACCTTGGGTTCTGTGACTAAGCCTAAAGGTCGAACCTTCAAAGCAAAGTTCTCTAAGAAGACAAAGACTGGTGGAAGCAAGAATAAGCACAATGCTCCAAAGAAAGTCAAGACCTAGAATAATGAAAAGTGTTTTCATTGTCATTAGCTTAGTCATTGAATAAAGAACTATCCTGAGTACATTGAATGAAGAAATACGCAAAAGGTAGATATCATTTACTGGTTCTTGAGTCTTATGTTATGGAAGAATCATCCAATTGTTGGATATTTGATTCGGGAGCCACTAATCATGTATGTTCTTCATTTTGGAGAAGTGACTCTTAGAAGCAGCTAGAACCTGGACAAATAACCTTGAAGGTGGGAACTGGTGAAGTTGTCTCAGTTACTACTGTTAGAAGTGTCAAGTTAATTTTGAGCAATTTTTTTTTAGTATTACAACATGTGTTATTGATTCCTAAAATTAAGAGGAACGTAGTTTAAGTTTCTTGCCTTGTAGAACAATTTTGTTCAGTGAATTTTAATGGAAATTTAGTTTCTATTTCAAAAAATGGTTTGGAGCGTTGTTCGGAATTTAACGAAAATAACTTATATATGCTTAAATTTAAGGTTTGTGAGTCACATCTAAATACTGAGTTTTTTAAAACATTAACTTGTAGAACAAACAAATGACAAAGAATTTCTCCTGAATCCAAAACATACATTTGACATCTAAGGTTGAGTAACATAAATTTCAATAGGATTGAAAGTTTAGTAAAAAGTTGTTCTACAACTAGGTTAGAGATGGGCACTTTACCTGTATGTGAATCTTCCATAGAAGGCAAGATGACCCAGAGACCCTTTGCAACTAAGAGAGCTAGAGCCAAACAACCCTTAGAACTTATACATTAAGACTTATGGGGTTCGATGAATGTTAAAGCTCGACGAGGGTTGAGTTCTTTGTATCCTTTACGGATGACTACTCAAGATAAGGATATCTTTATCTAATGCATCATAAATCAGAAACCCTTGAAAAGTTCAAGGAGTTTAAAGCAGAGGTTGAGAACCAATTAGATAGAAGGATTAAAACACAACGATCAGATCATAGTGGAGAGTATATGGACATGGAATTCCAAAACTACTTGGTAGAACATGGGATAATGTCTCAAATCTCATCCCCTAGAACCCGTCAACAGAATAGAGTTTCAGAAAAGAGAAATAAAACCCTTTTAGAAATGGTTCGGTCAATGATGAGCTTTGCTCAACTGCCATTATCGTTTTGGGGATACGAGTTGGAGACCGCATTAAATATTTTGAACGTGGTTTCATCAAAGAGTGTCTAGGAGACACCATATGAGTTATGGAAAAGACGTAAATGTAGTTTACGCCACTTCAGGATTTGGGGAAGTTCGGCCTATGTGTTGACTACAAAACCAAGGAAGTTAGAACCACGTTCAAAACTATGCATATTTGTAGACTACCCCAAGAAAATAAGGGGGGGTTATTTTTATAGCCCAGATGAGATTCAAATGTTTGTATCGACAAACACAACATTCTTAGAAGAGGATTATGTTAAAGACCATAAACCTCAATTGGCTGTAAAGTTGAAAGAATTAAATTCTGATAATGCTATGATTCCTAAAACAAGAGTTGTTGTAGGAGGGTAAACAAAGGTTGTTGAAAGCTCATTGGCATTGGATGTTGGAAACACATCAGCTAGGACACTTGATGAATTCTTGGAATTTGATGGTCAAATCCTGCCCAGTCAAGAAATTCGTCTACCTCGACGCAGTTGGAGGATTAGAAAAAATATGGTTCCATACATAGATGTCTTAGAGACACCAAATGTTTTCCAGGATAATGTTTAAAATTCTATGTCTTGTGGAAAGGCAATGAAAGATATTGACTAAGAAGAGTAGATTAAAGACATGACCCTTGAAATAGAGTCGTGTACTCAAATTCAGCCTAGTTACTTATAGATGCAAGAAAGAGTATTAGGCCTATTGGATGCAAGTGGATCTATAAGAGAAAAAGTAGTGTAGATGGGAAGATGAAAACCTTCAAGGCTAGACTTGTAGCAAAGGACTTCACTTAAAGAGAACGTGTTGATTATGAAGAGACCTTTCCCATGTTGCTATGTTAATAGTCTATCAAGATCCTCTTATCGATTGCCTCATATTATGACTATGAGTTATGAAAAATATATGTCAAGTATGCTTTTTTGAATGACAATCTTGAAGAGAAGATTTACATGAACCAACTAGAAGGGTTTATTTCCAAGGGACAAGACCAAAATGTTTGTAAACTTGTTAAATCCATTTATGGATTGAAAGAAGTGTCCATGTTGTGGCAGCCCGAATTTTTGCCCTTATTTCAAGGTTAGTTTGTTTAGAGTTAAAATCATTTAATTAAAGTCTTATTCGAGGGGTTTGAAGTCGAAATTTGAAAAGTAGGGGTAAAATAGTCATTTTTAGCCCTAGGGGCATTTTTGTAATTTCTACCACCTTTTTTGTCCATATATATAAGGACAAAAGAGGCAAAATCATTAGGTTATGATTACTGTTTTGAAATCAGCGCCACCCAGTGAGATTCTCTCGTTTTCTACAAAGTTCCGACAGCCGCCAGACAGCCGCCATCATTGTCAGCGCCGACAGCCTCGCGCTTTGTGTAGTCGCCAACAACCGCCAGACAGCCGCCATCGATTTCACTGCCATTAGACTCGTACTCCATGCAGCCCGACAGATCGCGTGGGATTCCGTGTAACCACCGATAGATCGCGTGGGATTTCGTGCAGCTGCCGATAGATCCCGTAGGATTCCTTGTGCCACCAATAGGTCGCATCAATTTCACCACGGTCAGACTTCGTGTTACGTGCACTGACAGAACCGCCGACAATCGACGTGGCTTTCTGTGTCGACCAATTCAAAGCTGCAGCGATGGTCGCCCAAACCTGATTATCTCCCGAGCCTGCATTCAACCATTCAGCGAGTGACACGCGTTCCAGGCCTGCAATAATTGTTTCCCGCACGTTTCGCTCACGCGCCGGTGAGCCTTGTCATCACGTGTCGTCGCCGTTCGTTTCTTCGGCCATTTTTATGGCCACGCGCTGTTGTCGGTCCCTGAAAAATTTCCGGATACTTGGTTTTGGGCAATTTTGATGCTCTGGATCCGTTTTTGATAGTTTAAGGGCCTAATTTTGATGGTTTAACCCTGTTTTACCCATTTTTTGTTGGAGAGTCTTCTGGAAGTCGCAATTTGGGCACTTAGGAGTACTTAGAGAGGATAACGTTCAAGGTAAGGGGGTTAACTCTCATCCTGGACTGTTTTATTTGATTAAATGCGTGTTAGATAAATTAAAATGTTGCTAGATAGATGTATTGTGCACAATTCGATATTATATGTAAAAACTGTAGCTTTTACTGCGTAATGCCTGCATATATCTCGGAACCGGGTTGGCATAGGCCTAAGTGGGTTGCCCCGATGTTATATAAAGGAACAGAACTAGGTAGGCTTATCTCTAGTAGGGATGCCCTAGTGTGTGAACCATGAGAGGTCGGGATGGCTTAGCCTTCGGGTTACCCCGACTGACTGTCTGATCATCCTTCTTGACATTATTTGAGGTTTTTATGTTGAATTGACTCGTTTATTTATTTTGGTGAGCTACAATACTCACCCTCTTTTTCCTTTCTTCTGTCGTAACCCACAGGTACGCAGGGCTCTACCAGGATGGCTGATCTAGCGCAGCGGAGACCATGGGCATATCGAGTCCTTCTTACGTTTTGCATCCTGTTTATTTCTTTCCTTTTCATTTATGCTTGCTGAGGTACTTGTGTTTTAACAGTTTAATTACCTTAAAAGAACTGTATTTTTCCTTTTTTTTGTTAACTTATTTTAAATTGAAGGAGTACTCCGACTTATGTTTTGATGATTTAACCCTTGAAGAATTGATACATTACTGTATTTCATTAAATGATTTCAAAGTTATTTAAGGCATGCATTTGGGGTAGGGGTTTTGAGGGACCCTTAAAGCGTCTGGTCTTTATAGTTGGTATCAGAGCTCAGAGTTTTAGATTTTGTAGACTAACTTGCATTGTGAGTCTTTGAGTCCCATGGTTTCAGTTGCCGATCGTCACCAGGTAAACCGTTTTTCTTTTATGGACTAAGAATGTATATGAGTTGGTTATGTTGATGTTTGTATTGTTGTGCTCTTTGTGACTGCTATGTTGAGTCCTACTATGCTGGTATCGTGTAAAATGTTGCTAGAGTTGGCTAGCGGAGAGGAACTGAGTTGTTGAGTTTTCTTTGCAGTTTTCGATCATGTCTGAACGCGTCACTCGTAGTTCTACTAGCCTAACTGGTCGGGGTCGACACCACGTTTCTGGATTGCCTACAATTCCCAAGATGACTAGAACGACTAGTAAGCGGGTCCAGCCACCAGCAGCCCCTCAAGGTGTGATGTCAGTAATTCCTGCGTTGAGTTTGGAGGCTTTGGGGGCCATACACTCAATGATTCAGGGGGTGATTCCTGCAATTCAAGTAGCTACGTAGAGAGAGAATGGCCATCAGAGGGAAGTGCCTGAGGTTAGTTCAGCTTCGGTGGGACGCATCCAGCAGCAGGGCCCCGTTACCGCAGCACCTGGGTGTGGTACAGTAGTAGCACCGGCAGTAGTGGCAGTTGCACAGACCTGTACACCAGAGTTGACCCCGATTGAGCTAGTTGCTACCCGGACAGTTCAGGGTGTTTCAGATAACACCACAATAATCAAAGACTTCAAGAGATTCGACCCAAAGGAGTTTGATGGATCTTCTGTGGATCCGATCGTGGCGGATGACTGGATTGATCATATGGAGGATGTGTTCGAACCTATGGAGTATCCTCAGAACTAGATGGTGAGGTGCATTGTTTTTGTAATGTATGGCAGGGCGAAAGCCTGGTATAAAGCTGAAGTCAAAAAGAGATCATCTGGTGACGAACCTTTGGACTGGAAGCAATTTAAGTCTGCTTTTTATGAAAAATATTTCACTGAGGCTGATAGGCAAGACATGATCAACAAGTTTTCTAGTATTAGACAGGGACACGATACAGTGGCTGAGTATGAGATAAGATTTAACAAGTTGGCCCATTTCGTAGAAGAGTTAATCCCTACAAATAAGCAAAAGATAAAGTACTTCGTAAATGGGTTGCATGTGGGTTTTCAGACGGATATCCTAGCTTTTAAGCCTGTTACTTTTAGAGAGTGTGTGAGTTTGGCTAAGACTTTGGAAAGAAAGTATGGAGGTCATGGGTTCTATGTTGAACGACATAACGAAAGGCAAAAAAGGAGGTTTGAACCTTACAGGCCATCCGGGCACAGTGACCACTATTAGAAGAAACCTTTCTTCCAGCAAGATCAAACTAGGAGAAAGGTCTAGATTTGAACAGACTGAGGCCTGAGCAGCGTAGTTTCCATTCTGATATCCATAATGGTCGCCGACCTGAGAAGCATCAGTATAGGGCAGATTACCAGCCACCGAGGTCTTATTATTAGCAGTCGAGGGTGGAGTCTTAGATTTTGGATGAGTGTAGGCAGTGTGGGAAGAAACATCGGGGGCAGTGTGGCACCGCACCTCGTGCCTATTACAAGTGTGGCAAGCCGGGCCATTTTTCAAAGAACTGTATTCGAAAGGGCGGGTAGCAGGTAACTGGGGCACTTCCTATGGCTAACACACCTACAGCTAAATTGGCACAGCAGGAGGGTAGAGTCTTCGCTACCACTAGACAAGAGGCCGATGCTAGCGGCCATGCAGTTACAGGTACATTACCTATACTTGGTCATTTTGCTTGTGTTTTGTTTGATTCTGGTTCATCCCATTGTTTTATTTCCACACATTTTGTTGCATCTGCTGATTTTGAGTTGGAACTCTTGGGGTTCGAGTTAGTAGTGGCCACCCTAGAGGGAGTGAGCATGGCAGCTTGCAAAAAGGTTAAAGCCTGCAAGTTGGTTATAGAGGATAACGTTATGGATGTTACACTTATAGGTTTACCTATGAGTGAATTTGATGTAATAATTGGTATGGAGTGGTTATCTGAGAATCATGTTGTGATTGACTGTCGTAGAAAGGAAGTTGTGTTTAGTCCACCATCTAGACCAGTTTCAAGTTTAAGGGACGAAAGTCTGGGGAATGTGTGAGAATCATCTCAGTGTTGAAGGCAAGGAAGTTGTTATCTGCAGGAGCGTGGAGTTATCTAGCCACAATCTCTAGAGGGAAGGAATCTAAGTTAGCAGTTGGCACAGTGCCGGTAGTTGGAGAGTTTGCTGACATGTTTCCAAAAGAGTTACCGCCTCGTGAGGTTGATTTTTGCATCGAGTTAGAACTTGGTACCGTACCTATTTCAAAGGCGCCCTATAGGATGGCACCAACGAAGTTAATGGATTTGAAGGTTCAATTGTAGGAACTGATTGACAGTGGGTTTATTAGACCGAGTGTGTCACCTTGCGGAGCACCCGTGTTATTTGTTAAGAAGAAGGATAGTTCAATACGTTTGTGTATAGATTACCGAGAACTGAACAAGGTGACAGTGAAGAACATATACCCGTTGCCTAGGATTGACGACCTGTTTGACCAGCTCCGGGAGCTTTAGTCTTTTCAAAGATAGATTTGCGGTCTGGTTACCATTAGTTGAGGATTAGAGAGGAGGATATTCCCAAAACAGCTTTTAGATCACATTGTGGACACAATGAGTTTGTGGTGATGTCCTTTGGTCTAACCAATGCACTTGCAACATTTATGGATATGATGGACAGAGTGTTCAAGAAGTTCCTAGACAAGTTTGTGATCGTTTTTATTGATGACATATTGATTTACTCTAAGACCAAAACTGATCATGAAGAACAGTTAAGGAAGGTGTTGACATCACTTAGACAGAATCAGTTATATGCAAAGTTTTCTAAGTGTGAGTTCTGGCTAGGTGAAGTTGCCTTTTTGGGACATGTTGTTTCAAGTAGGGGTATCTCAGTGGATCCTGCTAAGATAGAGGTAGTGAGCAGTTGGTGTAGCCCTACTTCGGTTCCAGAGGTACGTAGTTTTCTGGGGTTAGCTGGTTACTACAGGCGATTTGTGGCAAATTTCTCAAAGCTGGCAGGGCTTATGACTCAGTTAACAAGAAAGGGCCAAGAGTTTGTATGGACGGATGATTATGAAAGGTGTTTCCAAGAGCTAAAGACACGTTTGACTTCTGACCTTGTTTTGGCTGTTCCGGAGGGGGCAGGGGTTTTGTGGTATACTGTGATGCTTCTAAAAGAGGACTTGGTGCTGTTCTGATGAAAAAGGGAAAAGTTATAGCCTACGCGTCGAGACATCTTAAGAAGTACGAGCAGAACTACCCCACTCATGACATGGAGTTAGCAGCAGTGGTTTTTGCACTTAAACTTTGGAGGCACTACCTATATGGGTAGAGGATTCAAATTTTCACGGATCACAAGAGTCTAAAGTATTTCTTCACCCAAAAGAAACTGAATATGAGGCAACCTAGATGGTTGGAGCTAGTGAAGGATTATGACTGTGAGATTCTCTATCACCCAAGAAAGGCAAATGTGGTTGCTGATGCACTAAGTAGGAAAATTTCACATTCGGCAGCTTTTCTTGCTACTCAGAACTCTTTGCAGAGACAGTTGAGCAGAGCCGGGATTGTATTAGTTCAGCAGGCTACCGCGCATATGGCTAGATTGACCATACAGTCATCGCTGAGGCAGAGGATTTTGGAGGGACAACAATGGGATCAGGGTCTGAGAGTTCTATTTGGTAGGGTACACGCTGAGGAGGCAGTGATTGGACAGTTGCATCAAACGGAGGTTGCAGTTCAGGCAGAACTAGTGGTTCCTACTGATGCTGAGATTAGGGCCGAGTTGTTGTCAGACGCCCACAGTTCTCCGTTTGCTTGGCACCCACGGGTACCAAGATGTACCAAGATCTAACACAAGGTTTTTGGTGGAACAACATGAAGAGGGACATAGCGGATTATGTTAGTAAATGCCTTACTTGCCAGCAGGTAAAAGCACCCAGGCAGAGACCAGCAGGGTTGCAACAACCTTTGAGTATTCTAGAGTGGAAGTGGGAGGACGTTTCTATAGATTTCATATCGGGTCTTCCTAAGATGGCGAAAGGTTACAACGTGATTTGGGTGATCGTGGATCGACTTACTAAGTGCGCTCATTTTATACCACGGGTATTGGATTACTCTTTTAAAAAGTGGGCCTTGTTGTATCTACATGAGATTGTACGCTATCACGGGGTATCGGTTAGTATTGTTTCAGATAGAGACTCCCGGTTTACTTCGCGCTTCTGGAAGGGAGTGCAAGAAGTCCTTGGAACATTGTGTAAATTCAGTATCGCGTTCCATCCACAGACAGACGGTCAGACTGAGAGGTCAACCAGATTTTAAAAAATATGCTGAGGGCTTGTGTTCTTGATTTTCCTGGTAGCTGGGATTAGTGGTTGTATTTGATGGAGTTCGCTTCTAATAATAGCTATCAGTCTAGCATTGAAATGGCACAATTTGAGGCTTTGGCAAGCGTTGCAAATCTCCTGCATTTTGGGAGGAAGTAGGAGGAAGAAAGTTGTTAGGCCGTGAGTTGTTACAGTTAACTAATGACGCGGTCCAGAAGATTAGTGTAAGGATGCTTGCTACGCAGAGCCGGCATAAGAGCTACGCAGATGTCAGACACCGAAACCTAGAGTTTGAAGTGGGGAATCATGTTTTCCTCAAGGTGTCTCCTATGAAGGGAATTCTATGGTTTGGATTTAAAGGTAAGCTTAGCCCAAGATTCGTTAGACCTTTTGAGATCTTTGAGAGGATCAGAGCAGTTGCATATCGACTAGCTTTGCCACCTTCCATGTCCAGCGTGTAAAATATTTTTCACGTCTCGATGCTCTGACAGTATGTACACGATCCCGCACATATCATTGATCACGAGCCAGTACATCTGAATGAGGATTTGAGTTTTAAGGAAATGTCAGTGCAGATTCTTAACAAAGATAGAAAATTTCTACGGAACCGAGAAATTAGCTTGGTTAAGGTGCTTTGGAGAAGTTAAACAGTGGAACAGGCCACCTGGGAGAGGGAAGACGACATGCGCGCCCGCTATCCTAAGTTGTTCTCACCTTAGTTCACTTTCGAGGACGAAAGTTTCCTAAGGGGGGAATACTGTGACAGCCCGACTTTTTGCCCTTATTTCAAGGTTAGTTTGTTTCTTTTTGGGCTTACCGGGAATTCTCGAAGTCTTTTTGATTCTTGTTTAGAGTTAAAAGCATTTAATTAAAGTCTTATTCGAAGGGTATGAAGTCAGAATTTTAAAACTAGGGGTAAAATAGTCATTTTTAGCCCTAGACGCATTTTTGTAATTTCTACTACCTTTTTTGTCCTTATATATATGGAAAAAAGAGGCATAATCATTAGGTTATGATTATTGTTTTGGAAATCAGCGTCGCCCAGTGAGATTCTCTCGTTTTCTATAAAGTTCCGACAGCCGCCATCGTTGTCAGCACCGATAGCCTCGTGCTTTGTGCAGTCGCCGACAGCCGCCATCGATTTCAGCACCGTCAGACTCGTACTCCGTGCAACCGCCAACAAATTAGGTGGGATTCCGTGCAGTTGCCGACAGATCGCGTGGGATTTCATGCAGCCGCCGACAGATTGCGTGGGATTCCGTGCGCCACCGACAGATTGCATCAATTTCAGCGCGGTCGAACTCCGTGTTACGTGCACTGATAGAGCCGTCAACAACCCACGTGACTTTCTATGCCGACCAATTGGAAGCTGCAGCAATGGTCGCCCGAACCTGATTGTCTCCCGAGCTAGTGTTCGACCATCTAGCGAGTCACACGCGTTCTAGGCCTGCAGGAATTATTTCCCGCGCGTTTCCCTCAAGCACCGGTAAGCCTTGTCGTCACGCGCAACTGCCGTTCGTTTCTTTGGCAATTTTTCTGGCCACGCGCCGCCGTCGGTCGCTGGAAAATTTCCGGATACTTGTTTTTAGGTAATTTCGACACTCTGGTTCTGTTTTGATAGTTTTAGGGCCTAATTCTGATGTTTTAACCCTGTTTTACCCAGTTTTTGTTGGAGAGTCTTCTGGAAGTCGCAATTTGGGCACTTAGGAGTACTTGAAGAAGATAACGACCAAGGTAAGGGGGTTAACTCTCGTCCTGGACTGTTTTATTTGATTAAATGCATGTTAGATAAATTAAAACGTTGCTAGATGGGTGTATTGTGCACAATTCGATATTATATGTAAAAATTGTAGCTTTTACTACGTAATGCCTGCATATATCTCGGAACCGGGTTGGCTTAGCCCTAAGTGGGTTGCCCCGATGTTATATAAAAGAACGGAACCGGTTAGGCTTATCTCTAGTAGGGATGCCCCGGTGTGTGAACCATGAGAGGTCGGGATGGCTTAGCCTTCGGGTTGCCCCGACTAATTGTCTGATCATCCTTCTTGACATTATTTGACGCTTTTATGTTGAATTGACTCGTTTATTTATTTTGGTGAGTTACAATACTCACCCCCTTTTTCCTTTCTTCTGTGGTAACCCACAGGTACGCACGGGCTCTACGAGGATGGCTAATCTGGCGCAGCGGAGACCATGGGCATATTGAGTCCTTCTTACGTTTTGCATCTTGTTTAGTTTTTTCCTTTTCATTTATGCTTGCAGAGGAACTTGTGTTTTAACGGTTTAATTTCCTTAAAAGAACTGTATTTTTCCTTTCTTTGTTAACTTATTTTAAATTGAAGGAGTACTCCGACTTATGTTTTGATGATTTAACCCTTGAAGAATTGATACATTACTGTGTTTCATTAAATGATTTCAAAGTTATTTAAAGCATGCATTTGGGGTAGGGGTTTTGAGGGACCCTTAAAGGGTTGGGTCTTTACACAGGTCTTGGAATAAAAGATTTGACGATGTTATCAAATCTTATGGTTTTGAGCAGAACGTTGATGAACCTTCTGTTAACAAGAAAATCATTAACAATAAAGTAGTATTTATATTGTTATATGTATATGACATCTTACTCATTCGGAATGATGTAAGAATGTTGACTAAAATCAAGCAATGGCAAGCTAACTAATTCCAAATGAAGGATTTAGGTGACGCTTCATACGTTCTTGGGATCTAGATTACAAGGGATCGGTCCAAGAGAATGCTAGCCTTGTCTGAAGCATCGTATATTGATAAGATATGGGCCAGATATGTGATGAAAGATTCAAAATAAGGCCAATTACTCTTTAGACAATGAATCTCATTGTCTAAGGAAAAAAAAATTCTAAGACACCTCGAGAGGTTGAGGAAATGAGATGAATACCCTATGCATCGACGGTAGGAAGCTTGATTTACGCTATAATGTGTACAAAACCTCATATATGTTATTCGGTAGGTATTATCAAGTCAAATCGAGGATTAGATCACTGGATAATGGTTAGGAATATACTCAAGTATCTTAGGAGAATGATAAATTATATGCTTGTGTACGATCCTAAGGATTTAATCCTTATGGGTACACAGACTTTGATTTTCAAACTGATAAGGATTCTAGGAGATCAACATTAGGATCAATGTTCATCATTAATGAAGCAGCTATAGTTTGGAGAAGCATCAAGCAATGATGCATCGTAGACTTTACTATGGAAGCCAAGTACGTGGCTGCTTTTGAAGCAGCAAAAAAGGCAGTATGGTTAAGAAATTTCCATGCAGGTATGGAAGTAGTTCCAGGAATGGATAAGCTAATCACTTTATACTGTGATAGCAACGGGGTTGGGGCTAATTCCAACGAACCTAGAAGCCATAAAAGAAGGAAGCATATAGAGAAATAATATCACCTCATAAGAGATAGTGCATAAGGGAAAAGTGGTTGTCACCAAAATGATATGACTAACAATGTTGCTGATCATTTTACAAAGGCTATCCAGGCTGAAGTGTTCGAGGGTCACCTAAAAAGTACGGGTCTACATGAGGCGTCTTCTACAATCTAGAGCAAGTATCAGACTTAGTGTTTTGGCTAAGCATGTACAAATCTAACTACCGCTTTAGTGCAAGTGGGAGATTGTTGGGAGTTGTGCCATAAAGGCCTAGTAGTTTTATTTAAGAACGACATTCTGGTTTGGGTCTGGACTTCGTAGTGATCCAATCTAGGTTGTTTATAATTCTCGTATCTTCCAAGGTGTGTCTGAAAATGACATTTTTGTTTGGGCTCCTCCAACTAAGACTGAATCTGTCCAAGCCGGACTCAGTAGGCCTAGTTCCACCAAGCACAACACTTGATGACTTTGTTTCTTTTTTAAGTACACCTTTTCATTTTTGAAACAAAACATTTTTCTTCAAATGTTGTATGCTCATGTTAAAGCTTTTATCACTTGGAATTTTGCAATTGAATGTCGATCAATTATGTACTCTTGCTTACCCAAATTTAAGCTTTGAAGTATTATAAATCAATAGACTTATAGCATAAAATTAGAGAGCTTTGCATATAATGATAGAACAATCTTTTTGCTAATACTCGTTGGAAAATTTGACCATATTTTATTGAAAACATATTTCTCAAATGTACATGGTTCAAGAATGGAGGATCTTATTCCATTCCATGTCTTCAAGGTAGTAAGTGCCTGGGTAGGCGACTTTGGTGACCTCGCAAGGTCCTCTCCAATCCAGCTTTTGTTATCTTTAGGTGGATTGCAACTCTTATTTCTTCCAGGAGATCCAAACTCATCAACAATAGTCAATCATTTTGTTATGTGTCCAAAGACTCGATACGCAAGGATGAGAGCTTTATCTCGACTTGAGTTACTGCTTCTGCTCCAAATGCTAAAGAGCAGGGGGTCTCGATGTTCTAGGTGTGGTGCGGTGGACCTACAATGCTTTTGGGGGCTGTTTCGACCATGACCCTTCTAAGCTTTTGAGCTTGGTCTTGAGGTTCTTCTTGAGCCGGACAATGTTGGAGTATCATTCGGGTTAAAGTACATCCAAATGGACATTGTCTTCATTATCTTCTTTAAGAGGGGTGTCAAAACTATTCTGGAAGATTAACATTTCTCAAGTACTATCTTTGGAACAGCCTCACATGAGACCAGTTTCTCTTCTATAATCTTGTATCACAATTATGTTTATGGTCTCGGTTGACGTTGATTTGGTGGACCATTACTCTTAAGTCTACCCTCTGCATGTCGTGGACTGTCCAAACAAGAGGTCTGCATTTTTTCTCAACAACGTTATGAGACTCTCTCTTTGTTTTACATCTAAGTCGGTATCGGTGCTAACTTCTTAGGCTTCGCTCAACAAGGGGAATAACCTTTAATCTTTTTACGATTTCTTCCCTGCCTCGCTTAGCTCCTCTAGAAGAAGTATTCAAGTCTAATTCTAAGGATTTTCTTTCCTTAGGCGCTATCTTTCAGACAACATTTCCTAGGCTCACTTCCACTTCCATAACACTTGTTGGACCTGCCAACTGCAGGTTTTCATTCCATGGTTCGTTCCTAAGTCTGATCCCGTTATAGGGGCACTTAAAACTCCCGTATGCTAAGTACAAGTTCTTTGTAGGTTGCTCCGTGGCTGGAAGCTCCTACTGATTGACTATAGAGCGACCTTCTCCACTCTTGGAGGTTACTTGGTCCACGGAGTGCTTCCTTCTCTAACCGTTACTCTCAGTTGAAGACGATCGAATGGTCATAGGTGTTGGGAAGGAACCTCTCGCGGAGCCTCAATGGTTGGGGCTTTCCCTCTCGTAGGGTCCCGCACCAAGGTTGTTGATCCTTTCACTGTAGTTTGCTTCCTGGTAAGTAGATAAGGTGCCATTGCCTTATGTGGTGTTTGGTAGTTCTCAACAATGATGGCATGGGTTGGATGAGGTTGTTCGAGTAAATCAATCAACCAACCCTGGTTCTCCGCCATTTCTTGCACTTGTTCTTTCAAGGTTATGAACCTCGGATCAGCTTGCTCTATTTCTTGCCTACGTTCCCCACCCTTAAGTTTCGGGTGGTTCTCGACTAGATCTTGCTCCTATTTTCTAGTATAGCAACTCCTCTCGGAGCATTCCCATCATCTGACTCTCCGTTGATGATCTGATTGTGACTTAGGTTGTTCATCATCTTCAAAGAAAAGGCGAAAGAGTCTTGCTTTACGGGTAGAACAAAAAATCGTCTTCACTGACGGCACCAATTGTTGACTCTGAAAAATGATTAACTGGAATCAACGGTACAATTTGTTAACCAAGGATGAATTTTCCTACAAAACAACAAAAAATTTGGCACACCGATGTGGTGTAAGCCATAAAGCCTCCGATGCCTAAGTCAATAAACAGATTTAGGAGAGTGTTAAGAGAGAACATGAAGGCTTATGATTAGCTTACAAGGATTATGAGCGTATTTTAGCTTGATTTCGCTTGGATATATGAGAATCGTTCTGACTTTTATAACAGCCAGTAGTGTAACCGCTGTAGCTCACTTATGACGAATTAATGGTCAGCCATTTGTAAAGACTTACATTTAAGCATGACATTAACATCAGCGTAATCCCTGACCGTCACACTTGAAAGGTGTAACGATCCTATCTCGGGGGTTACTTGGACGACCAACCTTTACAGGTTCAGACCTTCATGGCCGACCCCTTAAAAGTGTCGGCCTTATCGATGTAACTCTAGGACGTTACCACATAGAAGTGAAACCACCTAGGACGTTACTTAGACTTGGTCGGCTCTTAGAGAAGCACTGACATCCACGACTTTCCCCCCTTATGGGGGTGTTCACCTTTGATCGTCTCCTCAAAGATCATCTTTGGACTCAGTCAATAATGACCCTCATGGCTTACCCCCTTAAGGGGGTGTTCACCCTCAGTGTAACTCTTGACCATTATTCGCGAATCCAGTTGTCACTTGGACTCCCTCGACTCTTCTAATAGCCCTGACCTTCACGGCTTTCCCCCGTCAAGGGGTGTTCACCTTCAATCATCCCCTATGGGATCGGCTTTGAACTATGTCAATAATGATTACCATGACTTCCCCTTTAAAGGGGTGTTCACCCTCAATGTAACTCCTAGCCGTTATCGGCTTATCCAGTTATCACGTGGATTCAGCCAACTCTTAGGGGAGCCCTGACCTCCACGGATTTCCCCTCTCAAGGGGGTGTTCGCCTTCGATCGTCTCCTCAAGGATAAGCTTTGGACTCGGTGAATAATGACCTTCTTGGCTTCAACACTCAATACAACTCTTGGTCATTATCGACAGATCATGTTTTCACTTGGACTCGGTCGGCTCTTAAGGGAGCCCTGACCTCTACGACTTTTCCTCCTTAGGGGATGTTCGCCTCCAACCGTCCCTTCAGGGATCAGCTTTGTACTCGATCAATAAGAACCTCCATGGCTTGCCCTTCTTAAGAGAAGTGTTCACCCTTAGTGTAACTCCTAGCCGTTATCGGTGGCTCTAGTTGTCACTTGAACTCGACCAGCTCTTAAGGGATGTTCGCCTTCGACCGTTCCCTTAGGGATCAACTTTAGACTCGGTCAATAATGATCTCCATAGCTTGCTCCCCTTAAGGGGGTGTACACCCTCAGTGTAACTCTCGGCAGTTATCGGGGGTGTTCGCCTTTGACCGTCCCCTCAGAATCAGATTTTGACATGCTTTAGCCCTGAAGAGCTTTGTTCCCACGGCTGACTCCCCTAGGGGTGGTTAGACTTCTCAGCATGACTCCTGGCCGTTATCGGCTGTATCCGATCGTCACTTTATATTGGGCCCGACCTCGGGGGGTTTGGATTCCCTCGGAAGACCCCCGAGAGGGTGTCAGACTTATTCGTCGTGACTTCTGTCCGTTATCGGTGAAATCCAGCCATCACTTTATACTAGGCCCTACCCTAGGAGTATGGATTCCCTCGGCCGACTACCAAGGGGTGTCGAACTTCTTTAGCCTCAAACTCGGCTAAGGGCCTTGAGCCTGGCTTTGGCCTGAAGCTCGTTCTCGGCCTTGAGCTCGACATTGAGCTAAGCCTCGAGCTTGGCCCTGAGCTCGAGCTCAAGCTCGATCGTGAGTTCAACTTCCAGCTCGGCCTTGAACTCGACCTTGGTCTTGCTGGTCCTTCGGGGGGGATCAGACTTCTTCAGCTTTCCTTCGAGAGGGCCTACCCCTTGTCCAAATATTACGGGGATATTTTAGCCTATAACAGGCTCCTTTAGAAGGCTATGGAAACTTGGATTGACTCACTTTTTTCCCATTCTTTTAGAATTTGCTAGTGAGAAATTTTTGATTTGAAGGACTTTTGGACATTATTTTATGGTTTCTAGCTTGAGTTTCTTGTCTTCGTGGCTATTAGTTTGTGTTGAAAACTCTTGGGGATTTCTGCCCCTTTGCTTTCCCTATTGTCTTTAAGAGTTCAAAAAGTATGATTAGTTGTTTTTGCTCAAGAAGGGTATACTATGATCATAGTTTGTTGGTTCACACAAATCACTAACTCAATGGAACTTGACATATTTTGTTAGATATTAGTGAACACTTAATGAAATTGCATCTTCATATAAGTAATTATTTGATATTTACTTTTATGGGTAAGTGAATTGGATAAAATTGAATCTTCACATAAGCTTAAGTACTAAATTAATTATGAAATTAGGATGCTGCATGACTACAAACCTTCACATAAACTTCTATGTATAACTACTAAATCTACACATGTTGAAACTTTTCACTGATGAGACTAAGGCTTGAGTTTCTATTGTGAAAATTAGTAGCAGAGGTTGAGTGAATGAATAATAAAAGAGGAACTAATAGGGAAAAAGAAAACTTTAGGAATTCATTTGAGGATGCTTGTTAATTTGTTGAACCTTCAATCTTACTTATTTGTTTCAAAGAACGGCTTAAGTATATATTATTAATTTTCTTAAGATTCCTGGTTTTACTAATCTCTTGTAAGATTCTAACGTTCTTAAAATAAACTTTTGTAATATTTTGGTTTATTTTGGTATATTTATTTTCTTTAAAAAAAATAAAATAAATGAAATAAATATATATATATATATATATATATATATAAGAAACAAAAAGAGAATGCATGGTATATATCATATATTGTATCTTTTTATCACAAAGTTTCAAACAATGAAGTCAACGCGTTACCCTAGTTTGTGATTTAATTAATTTTAAATATTCCTTCATAAATGTCAAATTTTCTTGCTTTTGTTCCATATATATGCTGCATATTCCTTCATAAATGTCAAATTTTCTTGGTTTTGTTCCAAATATATGCTGCATATTTCTTTGTCATTTTTCTTATCATAGACTTTGTTTTGATTATTCTTTTGATAATGACTATTGTATAATATTAATGATTGCCGACTCTTAATATATCTTTGGATTAATATTTTAAACAACCCATCTTTATGAATGAGATTAGATCTCACTGCCAATAATATTTCCACTGTCGTGATAATATCAATGCAACTTATGAAATGAGCTACATTTTAAGCCAAATTTTATGAGAATAAATAAACGGTCATGATATACCTTCTATAAAAATAAATAGTAATGATATACATTTTATGAGAATTTTTTAAATTATAAAGAAATGAAAATAAACGGTCATGATATACCTTCTATAAAAATTTTGGACTATCATAAAATAAAAATAAATAGTCATGATATACCTTTTATGACAATCTTGAACTATCAAGAAATGAAATTAAATTGTTATGGTATATCTTCTATGATAACTTTGAACTACCTGGAAATAAATTTAAATAGTCCTAATATATTTTCTATGACAAATTTTAACTCTAAGGAAATAAAAATAAATTGTCATGATATTTCTTCTATGACAATTTTGAACTATCATAAAATGAGAATAAGTTGTCGTGATAAACCTATTATGACTAATATGAACAATCATGAAATATATTCTATGATATTTTTAAACTATCATGAAATAAAAAATAATCGTTACTATATATCGTTTATGACAATTTTAAACTATCATCAAATATAAATTATGACAATCATATTGTTA
Organism: Cyclanthera cordifolia; assembly: GCA_037832605.1. NCBI lineage: Eukaryota > Viridiplantae > Streptophyta > Magnoliopsida > Cucurbitales > Cucurbitaceae > Cyclanthera > Cyclanthera cordifolia. The sequence continues at coordinate 23,877 of JBBMEG010022646.1, read as the reverse complement.
TGAAATGTTAACAATGGCAGTTTACGATTTTCATTAATTTGGAAAAATGTTCCAACTTAATGACATTTTTAAACTGTAAAAATAAATAAAAATAAAATGATACTTCTCATAGATTCATGACAATTCTTAAATGTTACGAAAACTCTTCTATGACTATTTTTAATAGTCATAAATTATATTTTATGACATTTTGTTTGAATGTCATGAAAGACATATCATGATAGGCGATAACATGACAACTTTTTCAAAACATAATGCATAATTGTCATAATAACTTATCCATGACAATTAATAATTGTCATAGAATGCATAATTTGTTGTAGTGGAAGGGTACTCGTCTCTCATTGGCATGATACGACACTAGTTTATAATGGAACTAAAAACAGCTTGTTCATTTAGAGGAATCAGTGGCAATTAAGAAGAAAGATATAATCACAGGGGTAGAACAAAATTTCATATCTCAACTATGAATTACGAGCAAGCTCGTGAAGGATCATATAATAGATGGCCGGTTATATTCGTGGACGTTAACTTGTCCTATAGTGCGAGAGAGTTCAGCACTTACCTTTAGTGGAATAAGTCTGATCTTAACGAGGAGGGACTGGATACCAGGTCGTTGTAGCTTTCAATCTATTGGTTCACCGGTCCCTAAACTAGCTCATAACCGGTAGTATATTGTTTCATTGGAGAATGAATTTGAGAAGTTCAATTTCAATGATTAATTATGAGGGACATAATTAATTGAAGTAGTAAGTTTAATAATTAAAACTTAATGAATTAATATATTGGATATATTAAATATAATATTGATTGGATAAATATTCAAGAGGAAAAATTAATTTATTGGATAAACTAATAATAAATAATTATGAGATAATTATTGAGTTCTGAGTAATAAATATATTAGACATATTATGTTATTAATTATTGGATAATTATTAAACTTGAGAATTATAAATAAATATGTTACATATTTATTGGTTTAAAAGTTATTAAATAATTATTAAATGAAGAATCTTAATTAATATGTAGGACATATTAATTAAATAAAGAATTATTAGATAATTATTAAAGTAGAGAATTAATATATTGAATATTTTAATTATATGGATTTATTTATTTAATAATAAATTGGATAAATTATATAATTGGCATTTATAGGATAAATATCAATTTAAAATAAATAAAACAATATATGAGATATATTGGTCAAATTCGAAATTTTCTTAGCATAAATTGGGAAGGAAAAATCGATAACCTAAATGAGGGTTGAAATTCGAATTCCGTATTTTAAATTGAAAAGGGAAAATCTTTAATTTTTTTCAATATCTTTTAATATTATATATTCAAAAATATTATATTTTCCTATTTTAAATATTCACACTTCTATTATAAATAACAGGCATTTAAGGTCTTCATTCTCTTCAATTTAGGGTAACATAATTCTCAAACTGAGAAACCCTTTAAGAATTGAGTAATCTTTTTCCTCTTGAGTCAAATCTCTTCCCTGCTCCTTTTCTCTAAGAAGTCTCCCACTAGGCACCTAGTGCAGCGTTGCTGACATAGTCTCGAATATTGGAGGAGATCAATCAAGAAGGTCTAAGGAATTGATTGAGATCATACTCAGCATAAAGACCTGCCAGAAATGATCAGGGGAATCACTCAATATGAGTTAATTAATTATTCAACAATGGTTAATCACCTAGCCGCCCCCTTGTCATGGAGGTAGTTCGGCCTTGGAGGGGCTTGTTATCGTAACCTTTTCTCCCAATGTATGTGAAAAAGAGTGGCTTGGCTCATTTTTTTGTTTGGATTAATTATTGAATAAAACTTTTGTAATTACCTACATGCTTTTGCTGTGTTTATTGCATGCCACTACCCCCACAATTTCCAATAAGAACATCGAAGCTAAGATTCGAATGTTCTTGAATTCGAAAAACGCCAAAAAATCCTCATAGAGTTTTTTGCTATAATAAAATGATAAAATATGAGTTTCTTGGCTTGGAAAGTGTTTTAAGCTCAAGTTTTAAGATTGAAAATAATTTACCTTGAAGAACGATGAACAATGAAGACCCACGAACGATAAAACATGAAAAAAGAATTTGAACTTCTTTTGGTGTTAGCGGCAACAAGGGTCATGACCAAGAGGGGAGCATATTTTCAAAATTTTGGGAAGAAAGCTATGTTTTGGATACCCTGATCCAATTTTAAGATGAAGAATTTATAAGGAAAACTCTTGGATAATTACGGTTTGAACCTAAACTTACTAAAATCGCCTATTTAACCTCATTTTGACTCAAATTACATTTTAGCCCCTATAAACTAAAACCATTACAACCAACACCTAAATTCAAGGACATCAACTTAATTATATGACGAAACAATCAAGAAATTTTAGGCATTATAGTGACAAGCTTTTCTTTTAGGACATGCGTACCTAGACTTAGACAGTCTGTATAGGCCTACACCTATCAAGTTTGCAATAGAATACTCTATGTTTTATTACACACTCTAAGCACCAAAAGAAGGCTCCTAGGACAGTGTTAAAGTACACCATTCCCGTTTAGAACCCGTCGATTGTTCCCTAAGAGACCTGATCAATATTATGTGTTTATTGATTGATTAGAAAAGAAACTATGAAGCTCAGAAAGATAATTGGGAATAGCCAAAAGGCCTCTGGTTCAGGTCAGATAAAGTAACTTATGACCCACGTAGGTCATTGTTATGCTAAGATATTGTTGGTTGTGATTCATGTAGTTGCTAAAATGCTATTTGATATTAATGTGCATATTGTACCCATGTTAGGGGTTCTTATTGAGTATGTTTGTAATCGCCCTTTTTTCGTGGTTTTGCACCAGGTAACCTAGGAGTTTATCGAGGCGGCTAGTTAAAGATGTTGAAAGGATAATGGAAGTCGCTACAATGTTATTGGTCTTTCTATTATGTTATTTAATTTGGAGTCAATTTTCAACAAGTTAGTTTGGATTTTATGCTTTTAATATTTATTATTATTTATTTTAATAATCTCTTGGTAGAGGCTTGGAACGATTTATCATTATTTTATTCATTAAATAAAAGAAAGTTACTTTTAGCTGATATTTCTGCTATAATGGTATTCAATACATGCATGCTAGTGAGAATCCATGTGAGGACTGTTTAAGAAAGTGGGTTCTTATATCAAGCTTAAATGTTATTATTATAGTGATTAGACTGAAGATCTTAATTGATCAGAAAAGTACAAGTGTATTTTGTGTTCTTTATCGGCAGTACAACTTTTACTAGGAGTTCTAAGAAGCGATTTATTATGATATTATTACTTATGAGACAGACTATGTTGTTGCATCATCATGTGTTTGTCATTCAGTTTGGCTAAGAAATTTGCTTATGCAATTGAAATTTTTCAAAATGACGCAATTGTTATCCATGTGGATAGCAAGTCAACAATTGTTCTAGTCAAGAATTCGATATTCCATGATCCTAATAAGTACATTGACACCAGATTCCATTTCATTAGCAATATTACATTTCAAAAAATAAGATTTGTCTTGAATATGTGAAGACAGAGTATTTAGAGATATCTTCACAAAGCCACTTAGAATTGTAAGGAAGACATGTTGCTTATTTTATCTATAAGTGGAAGATTGTCGAATTGTGAAAAAAAATATAAAGTGAACCCATGTAAAAACCCGACCCATCCACAGTCGACCTTATCCTACCCAGACATGCAAATTTTAAAATAAATAGCCCTTAACTTAGGGATCCAGTCATAAAAACCTCATTAAATAGCATTAAAAGTCAACCAGACATGAAATAGGTACCCAATTTAAGATAAAAACCAAATACAGAAATATAATGTCATGCAGCAAAAATCAGTTCTAAAGATATGGTTTTTAAACGACTCAAAGAAAGGAAATTTCCTAAACCCGACATCACATGTCTCAGGCCCATGGTTCTTCAGCTTCACCGATCAGCCATCCTGGTAGAGTCCATGCGTACCTGTGGAGTCCACAGAAGAAAACATGGTGAGTTATAAAAACTCAGTAAGGTTTCCGAATGGAAACGATATATTCAAACATATGAAGCATAGGCAGGAAACCGAGAACAAATAATAAACAGAATCACAAGAGTCCCGTAGGACCTAAGTAGATCAGTCACTTGCTGAGTAATGAAAATGACTCTGGAGCTATCCCGAAGGGACATGCCACTCCCAGGTCCCACTAGGTGATCATTGCACACATCCGGGGCTACCCAGTTAGGGCATGCCACTCCCGGGTCTTCTAATGGTCATCCACTCATGAGTGCTCTCATATCATGATCATGAGCATACGTAAATAAGCATAACATAATTCGTAAATAACCAGCTAACAAGGCATAAGATATTAACTATTCTTAATCTAGATTAAGCTACACGTGATGTTTATTGGTTTTAAGGCTTGCAAAAATGCCAAGAAATCCCCTTACCTCGCTCGAAAATACCGGGTTCCTTTACCGTGCTCAAATTATGCGTCTCGGGACTATTTTCCAAGCTTAACTATACAAAATAATGTAAACAGTGCAAAACAGTGAGAATCTGGCCTTGAGACCATAAAAAGTGGAGTCAAAACGTCGAAAATACTCAAAATACACTACTTGAAAGTTTTTCGGCGAGGCGGCGGCGGCGGCGCGTGCAACAGCAATGGAGGCGCGTGAAAAAGGCAACGGAGGCACGTGAAGAACACTTGCAGGGGACAGCGTCTGTAAGTTCGGGTGTACGTGACGATCGCGGATTCACTGCCTCAGGTTCGCGCGACAGCTTCTGCACCTTCGGCGATCGTCAGCCTCGGTGTCGGCTAAGTGACAGGTTCGGACTGGGCAAGCAGTGGCGGCGACACGCAACTTTCCTGGAATGGATGGCGGAGCTGAGGGCGCAGATCGACTGCGTCAGATCTGGCGTTGTCGGCTGCAGCGGTTTTCGGGTGCCGTTCCTTGCTCCTGATTGGGTCCGAGGCAGTGGGAGACGGCGGCGACTGAGGGAACGACACGCGGCGCTGCAGGGGTGGTTGAATGCTTAATCCGATGGAGCTGTCGGCGGCTGTCGGCTGGGAGCACAAAAACCTACACACTGAAGGTGGCGCACGATTTTCTGTGAAGAGCAAAATGATAACCTAATAATTTTGATGTTTATGGCCTTATTTATAAAGACAAAAATTCCCTAGAAAATTACCAAAATGCCCCTAGGGCTAAAACCGACCAAAATACCCTTGTTTTTTCGAAATTCGACTTTACAACTTCTGAGAATTAACTTTAATAGCCCTTTTAAACCCAAAATAAATATTAAAACGACTTTTGGGGTTCCCAGTAAGCCCAAAAATTATGAAACTAACCTTGTTAAATAGGGAGCGAAAAGTCGTGTTGTTACAATATTCCCCCCTTAGGAAACTTTCGTCCTTAAAAAGTGAACTAAGGTAAGAATAGCTCTGGGTAGTGGGCCCGCATGTCTTCTTCTTTCTCCCAGATGGCCTCTCTCTCTGCTTGGATTTTCCAAAGCACTTTGACCAAACCGATTTCTTGATTCCGCAAAACTTTTCTATCTCTATCTAGAATCCGAACCGGCTTTTCTTCGAAATTCAAATCTTCGTTTATCTGCAAGGGCTCGTGATCAATGATATGGGTAGGGTCGTGAACATACTGCCTGAGCATCGAGACATGAAAAACATCATGCATGCTGGACAAGGAGGGAGGCAAAGCTAAGCGATATGCAACTGCTCCAATCCTTTCGAGAATCTCGAAGGGTCCAATGAACCTAGGGCTAAGCTTGCCCTTGGTTCCAAACCTCATAATTCCTTTCATGGGAGAAACCTTGAGGAAAACATGATTCCCCACCTCAAACTCCAAATTTCGGGGTATGACATCTGCGTAGCTTTTCTGTCGACTCTGCGCGGTTAACATCCTTACACGGATCTTCCGTACTGTATCATTAGTCAACTGCAGCAGCTCGGGACCCAAAAGTTTCCTCTCACCAACCTTCTCCCAAAATGCGGGTGATCTACAACGTTTTCCATACAAGGCCTCGAATGGAGCCGTCTCAATGGTGGACTGGTAGCTGTTATTATACGCAAAATCCATCAAATACAACCACTGCTCCCAATTACCAGGAAAGTCAAGTACGCAGGCTCTCAACATATCCTCCAAAATCTTGTTGACCCTCTCGGTCTGACCATCCGTCTGTGGATGAAAAGCAGTACTGAACTTACACAAGGTTCCAAGGCCTTCCTATAACCCCTTCCAGAAACGCGAAGTGAAACGGGCGTCTTTATCTGAAACAATGCTAACAGGTATCCCGTGATAACGCACAATCTCCTTCAAATACAACAAGGTCAATCTCTCAACCGAGTAGTCTAACGCTCCTGGTATAAAATGAGCGCTCTTTGTTAGTCTATCCACTATCACCTAAATTACTTTAAATCCTTTTGGCATCCTAGGAAGACCCGATATGAAGTCCATAGATACGTCTTCCCACTTCCACTTCGGAATGCTCAAAGGTTGTAACAACCGTGCTGGTCTTTGCCTCGGTGCCTTTACCTGCTGACAAGTCAGACACTTACTAACTAATTCTGCTGTATCTCTCTTCATATTGTTCCACCAAAAACTATGCTTAAGATCTTGATACATCTTAGTACCCCCTAGGTGCCAAGCAAACGGCGAACAGTGAGCATCAGACAACAATTCAGCCCTGATCTCGGCATCAGCCGGAACTACTAACCTCTGTCTGAACTGTAACCTACCATCAGAGGCAACTGACCAGTCACTACCATCCTCGGCGTGAATCCTGCCAAACAGAACTGTCAACCCCTGATCCCTCTACTGACCCTCAATAATCCTCTGTCTCAGTGAAGACTGAATGGTCAAACGAGCCAACTGCGCGGTAGCCTCCTGAACTAACTATCCCCGCTCTGTCCAACTCTCTCTACAAAGGAACCTGAGTAACAAGTAAGGCCGCTGAATGGGAGGTTTTCCTACTCAGGGCGTCAGCAACCACATTCGCCTTCCCTGGGTGGTAGAGAATTTCACAATCTTAATCCTTCACTAATTCCAACCATCGGCGTTGTATCATGTTTAATTCCTTCTGAGTGAAAAAGTACTTTAAACTGTTATGGTCAGTTAATATTTGGATCCTTTCCCCATACAGATAATGTATCCAAAGCTTGAGGGCAAAAACCACTACTGCTAACTCTAGATCATGAGTCGGGTAATTCTGCTCATAGTCCTTAAGCTGTCTTGATGCGTAAGCTATCACCTTTCCCTTTTGCATGAGAACAGCACCCAAACCCCTTTTGGAAGCGTCACAGTACACAATAAAACTACCTGAACCCTCTAGAACTGCCAACACTGGAGCGGATGTCAAACGTCTTTTTAGTTCTTGAAAACATTTTTCACACTCCTCTGTCCAATCAAACGCTTGTCCTTTCCTGGTCAACTGAGTCATAGGCCCTGTCAACTTTGAGAAATTTGCCATAAAACGTCGGTAGTAACCGGCTAACCCCAAAAACTCTGCACCTCTGCTACTGAAGTAGGACTACGCCAATTACTTACTGCCTCTATCTTAGCAGGATCTACTGAAATGCCTTTGCTCGAAACATTGTGTCCCAAGAAAGTAACCTCACCTAACCAGAACTCACACTTTGAAAACTTTGCATACAACTGATTCTGTCTGAGTGCTGACAAAAATTTCCTTAAATGCTCCTCATGGTCGGACTTGGTCTTGGAATAGATGAGTATATCGTCGATGAACATGATCACAAACTTGTCCAAGAACTCTTTGAACACCTTGTCCATCATATCCATAAATGTCGCAGGCGCATTGGTCAAACCAAAAGATATCACCATAAACTCGTAGTGTCCATAACGGGATCTAAAAGCTGTCTTGGGGATGTCCTCCTCTCTGATTCTCAACTGGTGATAACCAGAACGCAAGTCAATCTTAGAAAATACTGATGCTCCCTGAAGCTGGTCAAACAAATCGTCGATCCTAGGCAACGGATACATATTCTTGACTGTTACCTAGTTTAGCTCTCGGTAATCAATACATAAACGCATCGACCCGTCTTTCTTTTTAACAAACAGAACTGGAGCACCCCAGGGCGACACACTCGGCCTGATAAATCTGTTGTCAATCATCGCTTGCAACTGAACCTTCAATTCTTTCAACTCCGCTGGAGCCATTTTGTAAGGTGCTTTCGAGATAGGTACTGTACCAAGCTCCAATTCGATGCAAAAATCGACCTCTCGATGTGGTGGCAATCCTGGTAGCTCATCCGGAAACACGTCGGTAAACTCTCCGACCATGGGCTTAGCGTCAACTGACAACTTAGCTTCTTTTCCTCCAGAAATTGATGCTAGGTAACCTCTCGCTCCTGAGGTCAATAACTTACTCGCCTTCAACGCCGAAATAATCTTCACACATTCCCCAGACTTTCGCCCCTTAAACCTGAAGCTAGGTCTCGATGGTGGGCTAAACACAACCTCCTTATGTCGACAATCAATCACTGCGTGATTCTTAGATAACCAATCCATACCAATAATCACATCAAATTCGCTCATAGGTAATACTACGAGCGTAACATCCAGAATATTACCATCTATAACCAGTTTGCAGGCCTTGACCTTTTTGCAAGCTGTCATGCTCACTCTAGCTGGAGTGGCTACTAACAACTCGAACCCAAGGGTTCCAACTCAAACTCAACAGATAAAACAAAATGAGCAGATATAAATGAATGAGAATAGCCTGAATCAAACAATACACATGCGTAGTGACCAAGTATAGGTAAAGTACATGTAACCGCACTACCACTAGCATCAGCCTCTTGTCTAGTGGTGGCAAAACCCCTGCCCTCCTGCTTTGCCAACCTGGTTGCAGGCGTGTTGGCTGGCCGCGGTGCCGTCTCTGACTGCTGACCTCCTCTGTAAACACAGCTGTTCGCGAAATGCCCCGAATTTCCTCACTTGAAACATGCCCTAGGAGCTGCATTACACTGCCATCTGTGCCTTTTTCCACACTATGTGCATTCTTCCACCACCTGAGATCCTGCCCTTGGCTGCTGCTGTACAGGTCTGGGCGATGGGTAATCAGATCTGATCTTCTGTGGCTCAGATCGGCGGCTATGCTGACGGTCAGAGACAAAACTGCGCTGCTCAGGTCTGTAAGTATGCTGCTCTGGCCTGTAGCTACTCTGATCTGATCTAGGTCTGCTCCACTCTGATCCTCTACCCCGATGTTGTTCATCCTGGTCGTAAGGTCTCTTCTCCTGATAAATACTATGCCTAGATGGCCTGAAAGTTTCAAACTTCCTTTTGAAGCCTTGGTGGTGTTGGTCGGGATTGTATCCTTGGCCTCTAAACTTTCTCTCCAAGGTCTTGGCTAAGTTCACACAATCTCTAAAGGTGACCGGCTTATGAGCCATGACATCCGCTTGCAGTCCCATATGAAGTCCGTTCACAAACTACCTGATTTTCTGCTTGTCAGTGGGAATTAACTCTTCAGCAAAGTGGGCCAACTTGTTGATCCTCAACTCATAAACAGCCACAAAATCCCGGCCCTGCTCGATACTGGTTGACTTGCTGATTTTGTCCTGCATATCTGCCTCTGTAAAATACTTGTCATAAAAGGCGGTCTTGAACTGAGTCCAATCCATAGGTCCATCAGCAGGCGTTCTCCTTTTTTTCTCGGCCTTAAACAAGGTTTTTGCTTCACCATGCATAACAAAAGCAGCAAACCTCACCATCTGATCCTCGAGACACTCCATGTTATCAAACAGGTCCTCCATATCTTCAATCCATGTGTCAGCCACCAACGGGTCCATGGAAGAGCCATCAAACTCTTTAGGATCGAAATACTTGAAGTCCTTGAATAATCCTACTCTTATTCGGCCCCACTGCTACTAAGGTCGCGGTCGTGTCGTCACTCTCCTCAACTATGGTATGATCTTGCGGTCGAGTGGGGGCCACCGAAGTAACACTAACATCTGGACCTTCCCTCTGTGGGGCATCTGCTCTGGGTGGGGCAACCCCCTACTGTGAAACTGCCTAGAATGTTGGCAATAGCTCCTGAACTGTGCCTTTGATCATCATCTGGATAGCGGCCATGACTTCCACAGTCAATCCCGGCACCAAGGTTGTTCCAACTGGTAGGTTCGAGGGTCCGACGGCTGGCTAGCTGCTCTGGTATTCCTATGAGGAAAAACTGCTACTCCTGCTCCCCTTCCTCTGCCCCCATGATTATTACGGCTGGCATTGTTGCGGGTGATTCTCTCAGACATATCTCTAGCTGCAATGGAAACTCGATCTCTCAGTTCCCTCTCGTTCAATAATTTAAATCTACTAATAAGGTAACGCAGCATAACATAGCAGTTCACAATTCATGAGCAGAATTCGAATTTAATTCTGACTACTCATGCTGGTTAAAATAATTCATTAAAGAAAGTACTCATCGAATACCTGATGACGATCGGCAGCTAAAGACCATGGGACTCAACAACTTACAATGTAAGTTAGTCTACAAAATCTATGACACCTGAGCTCTGATACCAACTATAAAAACTCGACCCATCCTGAGTCGACCCTATCCTACCCAGACATGTAAATTTTAAAATAAATAGCCCTTAACTCAGGGATCCAATAATAAAAACCGCATTACATAGCATTAAAAGTCAACCAGACATGAAACGGGTGCCCAATTTAAGATAAAAACCAAATACAAAAATATAATGTCATGCAGCGAAAATAAGTTCTAAAGATATGGTTTTAAACGACTCAACGAAAAGAAATTTCCTAAACCCGACATCACACGTCTTAGGCCCATGGTCCTTCCAGCTTCACCGATCGGCCATCCTAGTAGAGTCCATGTGTACCTGTGGAGTCCACAGAAGAAAACAGGGTGAGTTATAAAAACTAAGTAAGGTTTCCGAACGAAAACGATATATTTAAACATATGAAGCATAAGCAGGAAACCGAGCACAAATAATAAACAGAATCACAAGAGTCTCGTAGGACCTAAGTAGATCAGTCACTTGCTGAGTAATGAAAATGACTCCAGGGCTATCCCGAAGGGACATGCCACTCCCGGGTCCCACTAGGTGATCATTGCACACATCCGGGGCTACCCAGTTAGGGCATGCCACTCCCGGGTATTCTAATGGTCATCCACTCATGAGTGCTCTCATATCATGATCATGAGCATACGTAAATAATCATAACATAATTCGTAAATAACCAGCTAACAAGGCATAAGATATCCACTATTCTTAATCTAGATTAAGCTACACATGATGTTTATTTGTTTTAAGGCTTGCAAAAATGCCAAGAAATTCGCTTACCTCGCTCGAAAATACCAGGTTCCTTTATCGTGCTCAAATTATGCATCTCAGGACCGTTTTCCAAGCTTAACTATACAAAATAATGTAAATGGTGCAAAACAGTGAGAATCTTGCCTTGAGACCATAAAAAATGGAGTCGGAACGTCGAAAATACTCAAAATTCAATACCGAAAATTTTTCGGCGAGGCGGCGCGTGACCGGAACAGTAACCGGCGGCGGCAGCGCGTGCAACAACGACAGAGAGACGTGAAAAAGGCGACGGAGGTGCGTGAAGAACACTCGCAGGGGACAGCGTCTGTCACTTCGAGTGTTGTGGCAATCGCGGATTCGCTGCCTCAGGTTCGGGCGACACCTTCTGCAGGTTCGGCGATCGTCAGCCTCGGTGTCGGCTAAGTGGCAGGTTTGGAGTGGGCAAGCGGTGGCGGCGACACTCGGCGTTCCAGGAATGGATGGAGGAGATGAGGGCACAGACCGACCGCGTCAGATCTGGCGCTGTCGGCTGCAGCGGTTGTCGGGCGCGGTTCCTTGCTCCTGATTGGTTCGAGGCAGTGGGAGACGGCGACGACTGAGGGAACGACACGCGGCGCTGCAGGGGTGGTTGAACGCTGAATCCGATGCAGCTGTCGGCGGCTGTCGGCTGGGAGCACAAAAACCTACACTCTGACGGCGGTGCACGATTTTCTATGAAGAGCAAAATGATAACCTAATAATTTTGATATTTTTGGCCTTATTTATAAAGACAAAAGCCCCTGGAAAATTACCAAAATGCCACTTGGGTTAAAAATGTCCAAAATACCCTTGTTTTTTTCCAAATTCGACTTTACAACTTCCGAGAATTAACTTTAATAGCCCCTTTAAACCCAAAATAAATATTAAAACGACTTCCGGGGTTCCCGGTAAGCCCAAAAATTATGAAACTAACCTTGTTAAACAGGGAGCGAAAAGTCGGGTTGTTACAACCCACGTAGTGCCCATATTCATTTTCCATTGTCTTGCTTACTCTAGAGAAGTCATGAAGGTTGTTATAAAAATGATGCTTTTATTGGATCGGTATGACAACCATAAAGGGGGGGGGGGGTGGGGGATGAAAAGGGTTTTCTAATTGTTTTAGCTAAAATCACTCAATACATATAAGATGCAATAACGAAATAGCGAAATGTAAAAGTTAACGGAAAAGATGAGACACCAAAGTTTTAAGATGGTTCAGAAAATCGCTACTCCACCCCCAATACTCATTCTTGAGATTTTAATGGTAATCTTCTTATTGGATGAGAACCAACCCTCGCTAACCATCTTTGTCCAAGACTAAAGAGAAACATAAATCTTTTCAAGATTACACTACAATGTCTTTTTACTTGGGCGAAAGAGAAACCAAAATCCTTTTGCTAGTTCACGATTAAACAAATTTCGTTTTCTCACAACCCAATGTGTATCCACACCTTAATACAAATTCTAAAGCACTAAAGAAAATAAACCTTATAAAATGCCTCTCGAATAAAAATACACAAGTTGAGTGTTGACAGCTTCTTTACAAAATTTGCAATATATGATGTTATTGGCTAAAATATCTCGGAATACTCATAAAAGGTTAGGGCACACCCGCGGGCCGACCAAGCCAACGCCGACCCCCCACGGGTCGGTCATGCCATTGCTGACCTCTCGAGGGTCGGTCAAGTGGAGGTCGTGACCCCCAAGGGGTAGGCCAAGTCCATGCCGACCCCCTAGGAGTCGGCCAAGCAAGCCCGACTCCTCCAAGGGTCGGCCAAGGAAAGCCTTGACCCCTAGGGGTTGGCCCTTGCAGCCTCACCCTTCTCAGGTCTGACAAAAAAACGCGAACACCTTTTAGGGGGAAAGTCGTAGAGGTCAGGACTCCCCTAGAGTTGATCGAGTCCAAGTAACGACGGGATCCGCTGATAACGGCCAGGAGTTACGCTGAGTAGGCCAATTCGAGTTGACTGGTCGTGGAGGTCAGGACTCTCCGAAGAGTCGACTGAGTCCAAGTAATGATTAGGGATGCTGCACCTTGTGGAGTCCTAGAGTTACAACAAGTAGGCTAGCCCTAGTGGGTTAGTCGTGGAGGTCAGGACTCTCCGAAGAGTCGACCGAGTCCAAGTTACATATAGAGACGTTGCACCCTGCGACATCCCTCCGTTACAACGAGTAGGTCAACCGGAGCCAGTTGGTCATGGAGGTTAGGACTCCCCTAGAGTCGACCAATCCCAAGTAGCGCATAAAGATGCTGCACCCTGTGGCGTCCCCAGCAACAACGAGTAGGTCAACGAGTGGGTTGGCGTGGAGGTTAGGAATGTGGATGAGTCGAGCGAGTACAAGTAACGTTCAGAGACGCTGCACCCCGTAGCTTCCTAGAGTTACAACGATTAGGTAAACCCGAGTGGGTTGGTCATGGAGGTTAGTACTCTCCTTTAAGAGTCGACGATTCCAAGTAACATAGGGAGACGCTGCACCCCGTGGCATCCCTAGTTACAACGAGTAGGTCAACCCGAGTTGGTTAGTCGTGGAGGTGAGGACCGTAAGGGTTTATCGAGTCCAAAGCCGACCTCTAAGGAGGACGGTCGAGTAGGCCAACCCAAGTGGGTTGGTCGTGGAGATTAGGACGTTCTTGTGGATAAGTCGACCAAGTCCAAGTTACGCTAAGAGACATTGCACACCTGGAGCGTGCTAGCGTTACAACGAGAAGGATGCACCCCTAAGGGGTCAGCCGTGGAGGTGAGGACCTGCCAAGGTTGACCGAGTCCAAGTAACTCCAGAGTCAAGGTCGTTGCACCTCCAAAGGGTAACGGTCAGGAGTTGCGCTCGTATTTATACCCAGCTTAATGACAGATGTTTCTAACGGCCGGTCATTAAGCTACCCGTAAGTGAGCAGTAACGATTACGAAACCGACTGCTATAAGAAGTCATTTTGCGAATCTTAAGCTAAACCACGCTAAGTATTCTTGTGTCATTCTTAGTTTTAAAGTCCTCTAAATTATTCTCCTAAATCTCCTACTGACTTAGGCATCAGAGGCCATGTGGCTCCCAACACACCGATGTGTCCTAAATTGTTCTTTTTTGCAGGCTTTTTCGTCGTCAATAAAACAAATCATACTGTGGATATCCGTTGACCATTTTTCGGCATCAACATATGTCAATTCACGAATATGTAAAGTAAATCAAACTTTTTTTAGACAGTTTAGAATGAATATGTGTGACCTTTAAAATTAGAGAAAATGTAATAAATAGATGAGATTGAATAGATATGGGATGGAAAGAGTTTTGGTATAAAAGAAAACAATAGAAAAAGGAATATCTTGTTTTTTTTCCATGGTGATTTTCCTTCCAATCTTCATTTGTTTATAACTTCTACATTTTAACTCCGATTTGAATGAGTGATGTTGGAATCGTCTCTTCAATCTCTAGGAAAAAAACACTTAAAAATTAAAAAATATCAATAAATAAAATTCGAGTTTGTTATTATCAAAATAAAAGCGAAAAACTTTTTGGGTTGCCGGAATGTGTGGGTGAAAACGAAAAGTTTAGAATGAAAAATTAAAGCAATAATTGTGATTTTGTTGTAGGAAAAATAACTACACAGAATAACAAACTTTCTAATTGGGAGAGAAAGAATTGAGGAAATTTAATGGTCAATCAACCCTATTTCTCTATGTCTCTCCTCTCCATTACAACCATATTTAAAATATTTAAAACCAATTACATATCTAAAAATAAAAAGCAAAGCCATGTCCACTCCTCTAAAAATCAACTAGCCTTAAATTTTATAGCATTACTTGATCACGCAATCACACATCTCTCACAATTAAATAAAATAATAAAATTAAATCAGAATTAATAAGAAATAATTAATAATTATTTCAACATTTGTCGATAGAGAAAAGAAAAGGGTGAGTATGGCGCTTGTGTTGTTCTACAGTAAATACCTACAACAAAGAAAATTTAGAGAGAATTGTTTTTTTTTTTTTTTGAAAGAGATGTTTCTTTCTCTATCGAAGAGTTTTTTTTTTTCTTGAGTGATTAGTAAGCCTTTTCCTCGAGAGAAATCTCTCCTATTTTTTTTTCCTGATAATTTAGTAAATCTTGCCTTGGTAGCAGAGAAATAGACATAACCTATATAGAATGAATCAGTATAAAACACTAATTTCTCTTCTTTTAAACTTGATTTAATCATCAATTTTGTTGCTTGGAAGTTTAGGTTGATTTATCAATACTTTTAGGATCGTTTCCAAATTTGATTTCACCGTTAATTTGGAATACGAACTCAATCCAAGATAAGACAACAAATATATAATTGCAAAATTTTTTAAAAGATTTTTGGATTGATTATATTTTTTTGGCATTATTAAGCCCATTTAACCTAACATATTGAATCGATAAAATAAGCCAACAAAGGGGAGTTCAGTAGCAATTGTTATAGACCTAAAGGAAAAAAGACACCATGTTTCAGTGTCAATTAACCTCAACCACTCACAATCATGAACTTAAATTTGATCCAACAATCTCAGGTTAGAATACGACAAGACACGGCTAAAAGAGGGACAAATCCCAATTTAATAATTCTCGATTAGAGGAAATCTACACAAAACTGTGTTAAAATATGGCTTTCTCTACTGGATGAGATACCTTACAAGAATATGATTCCAACTAAAATGAAGCAACTTCCTTTTAATAAAATGAAAGTCTACAACTTTACATCAATTGGTTATTGTTCCTTTTAAAAAAAAAAAACACTATATTTAAATTTAAGTGATGGTTTGGAATCATTTCCATTTAGTTTTGTTTTGATATTTTTTTTTATATAAAATTAAGAAAATTAAAGGATAAGTATGAACTATATCTTTATGATTTGCATTTTAAAATTTTAAGATCTACCGTTTTAAAAACTAGAATTTACTTGTCCCAAAACAAGAGATAGAGAGAGAGTTAATACAGGTAATTGTTTGTCATTCAAATTATTTTTTTAAGTAGAAGTTAGAGAGAGGACAACAAATCTATATAGAGGGCACTATTGACAATGAAACCACAGGATAAATATTGATATATAAATTGATTATTGATATAATGTTTCTGGTATAACCAATCAAATTAATAATGAAATTAAAGTTTTATAAATAACTGAGTAAGGAAAGGGTAAGAATCTCCTTTCATAATTTCTTTGTAACTGGTTTAAGCTAATTTATACACACCTCAATTATAAATATTGAGACATGCTAGCTTAAATTATAATATTTGGATATATCAAAGAAAACTTATACAAAATTAAAGGGAAAAGTACTTTAAGTAATTAAAGGTGTTATAAGCTAAAAATATCCCGAAAGACTCGTAAGAGATTGGGACCCGCACGAAGGACAACTAAGCCAAATGGAGGCCTCGACCCCTAGGGGGTCAGCCAAGTCCATTGCCGACCCCCCGGGGTCGGCCAACTCCATTGTCGACCTCCCGTGGGTCGACCAACGTCCTTGCCGACCCCCGGGTCAGCCAACTCCATTACCGACCCCCCGGGGGTTGGCCACGCCACTTTTGACCCCCGGGGATCAGCTAAATGGAGGCCACAACCCCTGGGGGTCGGCCAAGTCCATACCGACCATCCGGGGATCGGCCAAGCAAGTTCGACCCCCACGGGAGTCGGCCAAAGAAGGCCAGGACCCCCCGGGTTCGCCCTTTGCAGCCTCACCCTTCTCGGGTCCGGCAACGAGTAGGTCAATCCGAGTGGATAGGTCGTGGAGGTCAGGACTCCCCCAGAGTCGACCAAGCCCAAGTAACGTATGGAGGCGTTGCACCCCGTAGCATCCCCAATTACAACGAGTAGGCCAACCCGAGTTGGTTAGCCATGGAGGTTAAGACTCTCTTGTGGACGAGTCGACCGAGTCCAAGTAACGCTTGGAGGCGTCGCACCCCGTGGCGTCCCCCGTTACAACGAGCAGGCCAGCCCAAGTGGGTTGGTTGAGGAGGTTAGCAGTCTCTCACAGGAGTCGACCGAGTCCAAGTAACACAGGCGGACGTTGCACCCCGTGGCGTCCTCGGTTATAACGAGTAGGCCAACCCGAGTGGGTTGGTTGTGGAGGTAAGGACCCATAAAGGTTGACCGAGTCCAAAGCCGACTTCTTAGGAGGGCGGTCGAGTAGGCTGACCCGGGTGGGTTGGTCGTGGAGGTTAGGACTTTCCTGTGGATAAGTCAACCAAGTCCAAAGTAGCACTAAGGCACGCTCCACACCCGTGGCGTCCTAGTGATACAACTAGAAGGCTGCACCCCTAAGGGGTCGGCCATGAAGGTGAGAACTTGCCAAGGTTGACCGAGTCCAAGTAACTCTGGAGTCAAGGCCGTTACACCTCAAAAGGATAACGGTCAGGAGTTACGTCGGTATTCATACCCGGCTGAATGACGGACGTTTCTAACGGTCGGCCATTATATCGCCATAAGTGAGCTACAGCGGTTACAAAACCGTCTGTTATAAAAGTCAAGTTATTTTCCCGTCCAAGGGATCGATTGCTAAGCTAAGTACCCTTTAAGTCATTCTTTGTGCTTTAAACTAGTCTCCTAATTTCATTTTCTGACTTAGGTCGGAGGCCCTGTGGCTCACACCACACCGGTGTGCCCTAAAATTTTCTTTTTTGCATGCCCTTTCGTCCTCAGCTAAACAAATTTACTGTGGATATTCGTTGACCATTTTTCGGCATCAAGAGTTGGCGCCGTGTATGTGGATGAGAGTGTTCTACCTAAAAAACGCTAATATCCAGATCATTTTCCTGCAAAAAATGTCGAATGTTGAGAATGCCCACCACCACGATGTCGATGGAGAATCAGACATCGAGTACGCTTCGAGGAGGATTGCCTCAAGAGGACATGACGTCGTTCATGTCGAAAACCACCCGGATCCTGAGGGTGGAGTAGCTGGGCAAGAACCGGAACGTGCTGATCCAAAGTTCATTGCTTTAGAAAAACGAGTGCAAGGAATGGCGGAGAGTTTGAGTCGCCTGGTGAAGTTGCTCCGACAACTATCTCCGGCTCAGGTAGTTGATGCTGGGAACCAACAGGCACCGCAGGAGGCGGAGCAGCGACAGCCTGCCAAGAAAAAGGTTGTGGCAGAAAAAACAGCCTCGTTGGTCCTGGACCATGCCAAAGGAAAAGCCCCAGCCACAGAAGCACCAAAAAAGATGCATTCTCGGCACCGAAGACAGGTCGAGCGACTTCAACTGGGCGGTAATGACCAGAGGAATGAGCATTCGGTCAACCAAAGGATCGGATCCAAAATGGCGGAGTCTTCTCGGACGCAATTAGTCTGGAGTAGCCAGCCAAGGAGTACCACCCGAGGATCATCCACCCCTTGTCCCTCAAAAGTTCCAAGTGCCCGTACGGTGGGGTTAGACTTGAGAATGGATCTTAGGGAGGTGCTCAACCAACACCGAAGAGAGGTAGAGGTTGATGGAGCCGGGGCACAACCTTGGTTGACCCAACTTCGTCTCCTCCAAGACCAGTTGGGAAGCATGAAGAAGGCGCATGACCAATACGGCATGGACCTTGATAGCCTGGTCGACCAGGTCGACCCCCCCTTCACTGACGAAATCATTGAGGAGTCCGTCCCATCAAAATTCGAACTCCCAGCAATCAAGGAGTACGACGGATCTACGGATCTTGTCGAGCACCTGGATTCCTATCGGGCATGGATGCAGCTACATGGAGTCCAGGACGCGATCAAGTGCCGAGCGTTCTCATTCACGCTCGCAGGACTAGCTCGAAGATGGTTCTGGCAGCTAAAGCGTAAGTCCATTGCTTTCTTTATGGAGCTGGCCAGAGCTTTCGTCACCCAATTCTTGGGAGGACGAGATCAGAAAAAACCAGTCACCCATCTGCTGACCGTGAGGCAAAGAAGTCATGACACTCTTCGGGAGTACATTGCCCGCTTCAACAACGAGGCATTGCAAATTGAAGGATACTCTCAGCACGGCTCTCGCAGCAGTCGTGGCAGGACTCAGGATGAAAAGTTCACGTGGTCACTGGGAAAAAGAGGCCCACTCACGTATATCGAGCTCTTAACCAGGGCACAAAAATACATGAGTGCCGGAGAACTAGTCAATTCCCGAGGAGGCACCAAAGGAAGATGCTCCATTCCAGAGCGCGAAAAGCCACTTAGCCATCGCGAGGAAGACTACAAGGAATCGCGAAAGCGAAGGGCGGAAGAGCGCCCAATGAAAAAAGAAAAGACCGAAGACGGGGGGTACCCCCAAGCCAGTTCGAGAGGTACACTCCAACGGTGGTTCCCATCAAACATATCTTGATGAAGATTCAAGATAAGGAGGAGCTAAAATGGTCGAGCCGAATTAGAGCAGGATCCAACAAAAGAAATAAGGGCAAGTACTTCCAATTTCACAGGCATTACAGCCACGTTACTACGGACTGCTACGACCTAAAAGAGTCCATAGAGTCTCTTATTTGTAGAGGCCGACTGGATAGGTAATTAGGCGAGGGTGAGAAAATGACCGAGTCCCCGAGCAAGAAAAAGGGAGGCGATAAGTCAACCCCGCCGCTGGAGATCAGAACAATCATCGGAGGACCAGCTGTAGGAGAGTCCAACCGGAGACGGAAGGGCAACGTGAGGCAGGCTAGGAGTGCACTAAGGAGTGAAGAAGTGCACATAATGGAGCGGTACACGAGCAACTTGCCTTCACCGCTACTGAGGCTGCAGCGTTACACCAGCCGCACAATGACACCTTAGTGGTGTCCCTGACCATATCCAACATCCGCGTTAGAAGGATCCTCATCGATCGAGGTAGTTGAGCGGATGTGTTATCACTGAAAGCATATGAGGCCATGAAGTTGGGGAGGGAGAGGCTCAAGCCGAGCTCGACACCTTAGTAGGGTTTGGTGGGAGCACTTTAATCCCTGAAGCATCAGTTAAACTCTCAATACTCGGAAGTCCTACAATTCATGGACTGAGGGCGGTGGCGTCAACCTACCACCAGGTGTTAAAATTTCCTACTCCTATGGGGGTGGGGCAAATCAGAGGAGAACAGTTGTCCTCGAGGGAATGCTACCACGCGCTCTAAAGGGCGTGGTATAAAGTCCCTGAAAGCAAAAGGCTGTTAAAAAGGGACCGGTTCCAGGTGAGGTTATTTAAGGGACAACACCTGTGGGGTACAAGATGAGCAAGTACTTAGGTCCCAACGCCAAGGCCGATGTTTTGGTAAAGTCAGAGGCCGCCTGGGAAGCTAAGGCCGACAAGATCGTGTTGGTAAAAGATCCTAGATGAGTCTAGCATCCATGCCAAGCTGCTGCACGGATTGATAAGGCAACACCAATTTCACCTTCAACAATCAAATCCTCCATCTTTCGGGGTACTTAAACACTTGAAAAATACTCTCTATAGATTGTAATTCATGTTATTGATGAATAAAAAGTGATGTTTTTTCTCATTTTGTCCATTCTTATCTTAATTTAAGTATATTGATCTCATTTTCATAAACTTAAATTGGGGGTATATGAGATAGAGAAGAAAGAAGGAGAAAAAAGTTAATCATATCATTCAAAGAAAAAGTTCCTGGGTTACAACCTAGATGAAAAAGTAAAGACTGCAAATAAAGTACTATAAGGTAAAATGGAAAGCAAGGTAAAAGTCATCAAGGCCCTCCAGAGCTGGGCTTGCTGGAAGATGGTCGGACAGGTCCGACTTGGGCAGGTGCTGTCCTAGCTGGAAGAGCCTGGCTTCTGTCGGGCATGCCTTGAAAGATGCTAGAATCATAATAGGCAGTTTGGGCCATGTCACTTGAAAGTCCAGACTCGAAGACTGACAAGGAAGGGTCGGCGACTCTCTCCGTGATGCTGGAACAAAGTGACCGAAAGAGAGAAAGAAAGTTGTCATAGCTAACCCCTAGATTCGGTCCAGTGCCCAGCCAATGGCAGCCTCGGCGGCGTTGTTTTATAGAATCACAAAGGCAGGAGAACCTTTCACAAGGTTAGCCAAATATGCAGCATTCTTGAGCTTCCCTTTAGTAGAAGCCAACTCTCGTCGTAGGTGGGCGATCGTAGCCAAGTCATCTTGACGTGCGCGGGCAGCTAGATTCCGGGCTGTTTCAGTGGAGGTACGAGAGGCGGCAAAGGCAGCCTCGGCGACTCGGGAGCTTCCCGAGCCTGTGCCAGTTCCCACTTGAGCTTGTCAGTACTGGTAGACATGGAAGAACGGGCGTGACGCAAGTCCTCCAAGAGATGGCGAGAAACTGAAGCAAAGTGCATGAATACCTGCAAAAAGAAACCAAGGTACAAGTTAGCATGCGTACTCAAATCAAAATATAGCTGTGAAAAGTAGGGATGTTGTACCTCGTGCATCAGATGAGTCCCCTTGTCCAGGACCTAGAAGGCATCTCCTAGGGAAAAAGTAGCTGAAGAAGACCCCACTTCATTCTACAAGTTGGAAGCTTGAATCTTTTCCTCCTATGGATCCAAGGTAGGACAGTGTGGCCCTGACAAAATGTAGCACTCAAATCCAGGGGGATGGCGTTCAAAGCCTGCATGAGTCGACCCGAGCTGGGGAAGGAACATGGTCAAATTCAAGGTTAGAACAGTCAAACTCCGGGTCCGATCCAACGTCTAAGTCCTCTTGAACCTCGGGGAAAGGAAGGTCTTCGTCGTCACCAGGCATAAGAGAGCAGCCCTCCGAAGTAAGGGTGGGAGGCCTAGCAGGGGGCGGGACGTTTGGCGCGTCACCGCATCAAAGACGCGCCTCAGTGAAGGCTCGTATTCCATGGCGACTGAACACAGTAAAAGGTGTCAACTCACATTTCCAGTATTCGAGGCATGCAAAGTTAGAGGAAAAAGTAAGTTGCATTGCTGGAAGAGATCCCTCCTACGGGATGGACGACTCCGAGTTAGAATCGGCGGCCATGGCTGAAGCTGGAAGGAGGTTGTACAGCGCCAGCAAGTTCGTGGACAGGTACTGCGCACTACGAGTTACCTCCTCGGGGAGGGACATCACAGACTCGTAAAACTTCATTACCTGAGAGCGGGGATTCAGTTTCCTGTGTACTGTAAACTCAAAAGTTAGTACGATGCCAAAAGATAGATAAAGCCAAGGTGAAAATAAGCATACCATATGTCCCGAAGACAGTGGGAGTTTCTAGCTAGGCATCGGGGCCTGGGTCCGCCCAAGGTCCTCCGCAAAGAACCAGCGCTCCTTCACCCCTTCTGAAAATTGGGGCACCCTACCAAAGGAGAAAGCTTGCTTCTAGGGGTCAGGTAGCAGCCCACAGTGCGTCGGGATGCTGGCAAAAGCGGTAGTATGAAAAAAGGTCTCTGGCACTAAAGGGACCTTCGAAGCCGGTGTACGCCCAAAGGCTGTGAACACCGAAGAAGACATTCCAGGAATTGGGAGCTAGCTCCACTGGAGCCAGCCCTGCCATACCCAAGAACTCTTGAAGAAGCAGTATAAGGGGAAGCCGAAGTCCTCGGTCAAACATGGTGGTTTAAAGGGCCACCTCGTCTGGAGAAGGATGGCGGTATGTTTCCGAAGCCAGTGGAAGCCGAAGAGTGATTTCGGCCGAGTTAAGGAACTGGGTCTTAAGGTGGTCCAAATCCTCCTGGGTTAAAATGGACACTGCCATTTGAGATGCCGACCCTACCACCAGGGCTCTTCGCCGAGTCCTCTTAAGTGAGGAGGAAGCTCGAAGGTGAAGCGATTCGGTCTCGTAGTTAGACGAAGGATCCATAACAGCTAGAGTAAGAAGTAAATTGTAATTCACTAAGTTAGGGAAAAGGCGAGTCTCTAAGAGAGCCTAAGTACCCTACGAAATTCGAAAAGCGGTGAAAAAGGCAAGACTTTTTATAAAAGTGTCTAAGTAACCTAAAGGTTTCAAAAAGTGGTGAAATAGGCAAGACTTTTTATAAAAGTGCCTAAGTAGCCTAAAAATCTCGAAAAGAAGTAAAACGGGCAAGACTTTTATAGAAAGTGCCTAAGCAGACTACGAATTCAGAAAAGTACTCTAAGGGGTAGTCTTTGAAAAAAGAGTCTAAATAATCCAAAAATTCAGACATACATGCATAACTGGCAAAAATCGAAAAAGTGCCTAAGTAAGGTTGAAATTTTCAAAAATATGTCTAACCGTTAGTGTCAAGTCGGAAAAAGGATAGTACTTACCGAAAAAGTTAGGCGCGACGGATGCTTTCCAAAAATCCAAAATGTAAAACAAGTCTCCCCCACGCTTTGAAAAAATCGAAAATGCTAGCCCAGTGAGAGGCAATTTCGGTCAAAGTAGGGTAAAAGGGAGAGTAGTTTTGGAAGGGAGTTTTTATGGAAAAGTTAGGTTATGGGAAATCTCTAAAAGATAAATATTTTCCTAAAAAAGAGAAGTGACTTTTCATTGAATAAGAATATTATCTTGGAAAATATATTCTTAGAAATAAAAATATGACAATTTTAAATTATTCTTGGAACGAATATTTCCTTAACCTTAAAACTTTATTTGTTTGAATATTATTTAGGAAAAGATATTCTTGAAAAAGAATATGACCTAAGTGATTTTCAAG